>JBCHJU010472061.1:0-18499 GCA_039654505.1 Plocamopherus imperialis
CGAATATTTTAAAAAGAAACCTATACAACTTTTTATCGTATTTACCATATATTTTTATCATGAATAATAGCAATCCTACCATCTGATTATCCCAACTAGAAAGCCCTGAGATCGTCCTCTTTGGATGTACTGGGCTATACCTCAATCAAACAATCAAACAAACACTTTTTTAATCAAAACTGACATGCCATGGGCAATGCAGTATAAAATCCTATGTGTCAAAATTTTACGCCAGGACGGGCTCCTTTGTGCAAAGGATGAAGGCATTCACAGATAGGCTCGACAAAACACATGTTCAATTTAATCTAGAATTCTTGAAGAAGAAATTCTGCAGTCTTAAGGGGGTCTGAGAAGCTGACTTTTGTCATCGAAAGACTGTCGCATCCAGATAAAGGCACAATGTAAGCTGCCATTTTAAAATGGCATGATTGAAGACAAGGATTAGTTGCCCATAACAGTCAACTCAGATTATTATCTTCATGTCCTGAAGAAAAAGAAATCATCAATACATTTTGTCAATGCAGGGGTCTCAACATCGACGAATAGTGGTTCATGCAGGATGGACCTACAGAGTACGCATTTGAAATACTTTGAGCTTGCCTTCATCCTTAATTCTGGGCATGCTTTATAAACGTCGGAATAGCTGTGGAAAATGCATTCAATTTACCAGACTTGAACGTGGAGCAATAGCTATAATAACACCAATTACCATTGAGACATGCAGAAATGCCATTGAATAAATATGTACTTCAAAACCCACCTAACCGGTATTGTGAGTAGAATTAACGGCCATTTTGAACATGTCCTATAAAACTGTTAAAAGGAAAAGTACTGGACACGTTCATTTCTTTCAGAAATAAACTAGACAACAATTATTTTGCTCTTTTGTTATGTTGGTTTGTTTCCATTGCATTACTGTTAAGTTGAGATTTTGTTGTAGTGTTTATTTTTAAGAATGTTTATTTTGGGCAGTTATTTTTAAACTGTTGTAAATTTCTTAATATTAAAGGGTTAAAGCTGTACAGTTTTGTCATACAAAATTTCCATTTCCTATTGTTTTAGCTTATGTTGTTTGTTTTCATGTTACTTTACTTTAATTATTGTTGTTTAAATCAAGTGTCAAGTTTCTCAGGGTTCCGTTTTTTTTTTTTTACTGTGGACACCCAGTATTTAGCTTTCTAATGTGTGTGAACCCTTTTCATCAGCATTACTCACACAGCATGGTAGTTTAAAATTCGTTTACTGCATTTCATGAATGAGTGTGCATATCATTATAACTATTATTGTTATTTTATTATTATTATTGTTATTTTTATAATCATTATTATTATTATTATTATTATTATTATTATTATTATTGTAACTGTTATATTATGTTCGGTATTGCTCAAAGGTCAAAGTTTTGCTCCTAGTAATGAAGAATTGTCATTTATCTCGCTGATGAATGTCATGATTTCATGTTTTCAAATATTTATATACCACTTGTATATCTTATTACTGAAGAACTGAAAAAAATGTTTCTTTTTTTTATCTCTTTACTCCAGAATTGAGACATTTTGTATCCAGTTCTTCTGGAACAGCTATTACTCTGGATAGTCAGACAGGTATTGGACTTATGTTATTGATGAAGAGCTTTAAATATTGCATTAAAAACAATTTTGGTTAAAGAAAAGAAATATTTGAGTTAATGACTTGGCAAATTAATGGAATGATTTTTTTGTACCTTTGCCTATCCTTGGCCCAATCTTATCATCTTTCAGTGATGCTTGAAGTGAATTTTGCCAAAGACATTATTCAAACACAACTTTTAAAAATAAATGATTAGGGTGACCTTCAATTTTTTTTCTGTGAAGGGATGGACTCATTGTATTTCTTCCTTCTGAAGGTGATCTGCTGTGGCAAAAAGAATTTGATTCGCCTGTTGTTGCAATGTATCGTATGCAACATGAGGGTCTTCAACGCGTGCCATTTGCCAGTTTTGCTGCAGAGACTCTGGATCATTTGACGGGACAGTTATCGTCAACTCAGTGGAAAGATAAATTTATGGAGCTTAATTTACGGAAGACATTTTAGTATGTGCTATATTTTTGTATTTATCTATCATTTATGATTTTTACAATTTCTACAACAGTGCTCATGAATATTTTATACTGGTGGAATGTAAAAAAGTATGAGCTCAAATCTGTGCTACCTGATCTTTCATGTTTAAAAAAAAAAAAAAAAGGCTGTAAAATCACAGTTTTGCTTTCATTATTTCATTGTAACTCAACAGTAAATGTTAAAAACAAACCCTTTTAGTAAAGTAAATTGTCATCTGTGATATTGAAATTGACACCCTGACAGGTGTGTTTATTTCATAACACTTAGCAAAGTTTTTCAGGTTTCCCTGCATTATTCAGTTATATTAACACAATTATTTTATTGATGCATGCAGGGTAATTATAAGAGAAGATAATTTTCTGTGTTTGGTTTTCTTTGAATGATTTGTGCATATTTCATCATGAGCTTTTTTTCACTTACATTTTTACCATTTCAGTCCAAAGCTCTATGTAGGAGAGACAAGGCATGGCGCTTATGCCTTGATTACATTGGTGGGCGAAGGCACTGCATCAATAAGTGTAAGATGAAAGTGATTTTTTAATTATTTTATTTTCAGATTGAAAACATTAGTTTGGTTGATAAGGTAATATAATGTCTGTCCGTTTTTGAGTGTACCTCAATCTTTTGTCTGTAAACTAAACAAAGTTTAACCAAAGCCTCCACTATAAAGACAAAAGAAAAAAGTAAATTTTCGGGTTTAAACCCTTCATCAGAGAACAAACTGTTGCCTTTTGTTATAACTCAATCATTTGTCACAACTCATGGTTAGCTTGAATGTGGAAATTGAATGTGTTTCATGATATCATATCTAATACTTATGCTCCTGTTCCGCCTTGTCATATAGACTGCTGAGCGAGGTCCACTTCAGCTGGAGGGTCCTAATATGACCGACTTTGAGCCGCCGCCACCACCAGAAGTGAAAGAAGATGAGAGATCCCGGGTTGAAAAGATCAAAGCCACCACCATCAGGAGAGGAGGGGCTGTCCTTATGATTGGTGTGACTCATTCTTACATTTCATTTTTCCCATTCCTGAGATAAACTAATGTCTGGGAAATTTTTCATTGCTTACAATTTCATTTGGAGGGGGGGGGGGGGGTGTATTTGTTGATGCTTTTGTTTTGTTGGAGTTTTTTATTGTTTGTTTAATTTACTGGTTTACTGACATTTGAATTGTGTCGCTCTATTGATTAACATTTCTTGTTTTTTGAACTGCGTTTATAAGGGAAAAATGCTTGCAAAATCTCTTACCCTCCAACAATCCATCAAAACCAAAACAAATGAATTCCCTAATCATTAACAAAATAGCCTTCAATATACTTTCAAAGACAAACATTTCAGTTCTTGGATCAAAAGGTTTCTGTGCAATATATACATATCTGTCTTTGCATGGAGAATTTGTGAAAAAGAGAGGAAAAAAATGCTCATTTGACATTCTTTGCTTTCATAGATGGTAAATTTAAAGCCTAAATGATTCCGGTTAGTAATCTTATGCTGTTCAGTGATGATGAGTGTTAAGATATTCTCATTATCAGATATTAATTATTCGAATCTCAGTGTTCATTTACATTCAACCATTTTGTCACTTTTACTGTTTTTTCTAAGGTCGGGTGATTTGGTTGTTTTTTAAAAATGATGCATCTAATAAATCAATTATTTATTATTCTTATTTTTGCCATGCCCAATCAGACCTGCTGTATCCAGTATCATATAGGCCTACCTCTTAAAAAAAAATAAATTCACCCTTGCTTCGATTCTAAAGCTCTGAGATCTCTTTATCCACTCATCAACTGGTATTGTGTGCCAAACCCTATAATATAGTGTTTACAATTTGAGTGCTTAAGTCCAAATAGTCTATGGAACTTTGTTGTACTTTCAACAGGTTTCCATGAGATGCCTGAGAAATCAGCCTCAAGAATTTCACCAGTCTACCAAATCTCTGACAAAAGCAATATCACCATTGAAACGAAGGACACTGAGGACTCTCATGAAGTTGAACATAAGACTGAGAGGACTGCAGAACAGACATTTATTGGAGGCATAACCAGTGCTATGTATGATGGGAAGTTCGTCATTACTGTTATGCTTTGTGGAGCTGTTTTGTTTGCAGTTCTGGTCATTCATCCTAAGGTATTCATCATGCATTCCACGTTGTTTGTCAGCTTTTTGTCTGTGCTTCTTTGATGATTTTGCCATTTTTGTCGTTCCTTTCTTTTTTTTTTTTCTGCTTTTTACGGCTGTATTATTTTGTCAGTTTTGTTTGTGTCAGTTTTTCAGTCTAAATTTTCCACTCTATTTAATACTGCTTTTTTATGTCTTTATGTTTTGAGGTTATTACAAAAAAGGTAGACCAAAGATTATATTTCTTATGGAAATTGAAATCATTCAGGGTAGACTAGAAGATAATGAATATTATCCACACTTAGCCATACAAATCCTTATTTCTTTCTGTCGGTTGGAATTTGAATATGCCTATTAAAAAAAACTTAAGAGGGTAATCAAAAATGCTTAAAAATTGTAAACTGTACGAATAGATCTTTTTTTTTAATTATTTGACATGAACGGAAAAAAAAAGCAATTATGATTTTTGAAGATATAAACCACCCATTATATTCAAAATAAATTAAGTCAACATGAAAACAAGAACAACCAGATACAAAAATTCTGTCATCCCCACCTGATTTCTATTTTCTGATTCTGATGTTTCTCATTATCACCAACAAAAGAAGCACTAAAGCTCATGTGTTTGTATACTAATTATAATCTAAAGGATTATATGCATAGTATACTAGTCTGTATTCACATGGATCTTTATGAAAATGGTAGAGATTTACAGTATCTTGGTGTATTTGAGGGACTTATATTTAAAAAAAAAATTTTTTTTACATTTTAATTGTTTTTTCCTCATCAGAGAACAGAGACCTCCATGCGCATAATGTTTGAACAACAGCTTCAGCAACAACAGTTGCATCCCATGTCACCATCTTCATCAGCTTCTATCTCATCTGTACCAATAAGAGTTGGAGAAAGTGAGTGGCCAATTTTCTTGTTTTTCTGATAATTTTTTCCTTCTTTTTTTTTCTTTTTATGATATAGATCTAGCTTTGCTCTGCAGTATCTTTGACTTGATTGATTGATGCCTTAGGTGCAATTAATTTGCCAATGCCTTCTAATTTTTAAAAAATTTGTAAATATTATATAAAATTGATACTTATCAAATCAAATATGTGTCCTATTTTGTTATTGTTCTATTCATTTAATCCACAGGACTGCCAGATGGACTTACACGAATAGGGAAAATCACCTTTAATCCTAATGATGTTTTGGGCCATGGCTGTGAAGGAACCTTTGTTTATAGGTAACTTCATTGATTTGACCCTCTATGAATTGAACCTTCTACTTTGATAGATTAAATGGTTTACTTAGATGAAAGGTCTTTTAGTTGTATCCATATTTAATGCAATACAATTGTTATTTGTAACACCCAACTTATACTTTTTCAGGAGTGTGTTTGTGGGAGAGAGAGAGAGGGGTTTCTTTTGTTTTCGTTTTTTTTATGGTTTTTTGTTTTGTTTTTTGTATAGTTAAGTGTATAGAACTGGCAGGGGTCTCAAACTTCTGCTATTTAGCAGATTTCCGCGATTTCAAGTCCCTCCGCTAGGCTGGCGGATCTGTTAGCGGAAAACATTTTTCTGGTATTCAAAGTGGCAGCAACGTTCTGCTACATTCGAAACGAAATTTTTGAAGTACGACGTGGACGAGGTTTGTGAGAAATTGAAAGTACACATGTAATCATAACATAGAACATTAGAACGAGTATTGGGAATCGAAACCCGTCTTTACCGAAGCATCCTTACTGAGGTATTTGCAAGTGTTCATGAGTGTTGAATAAATCTTTTGGGAAAAGATATATCCGATTTTCAATACTTCTTCGAACGGCATGCGATTTCCAAATTTCGTTGAAGCTTAGATTAGGCAGTTTAGTGAACGCACCCCGCTGACTGCGAAATCGGCTGCCGTGGGCCCGTTCAATTTTGTGACCGGAGAATCGGCCTCTCGAAAAACGGTCTTCGTTTCCATACAAATTTCGTTTCGTTATCATCAACGTTTCGTCACATCCGATACATCTTTTTAATCTTAAGAAATCAGTCTTCAAAATGGCGAACTCGTTGTTTCATTTGAATCGGTAGACTGGGAGATTTTCGCTGTTGAAAATAAGGTAAGTTTCATCACGTAATATCTTAAAATCTACTGGATGTATTTTTTTCTTTCTTTCTGTATTTAAAGTTCATATTATTGTGTTTCATGTGAGCTCAAAATAATATGGCTGAATACAATCGCAACGGAGTTGTTGAATCCGCAAGAACCACTTGTCCAAGCCTTCGGCAAGGCCTTCGGCCTTTGTCTCCCCGGCAAGCGCTTCAATGGGTATGACCGCATGATCTAAAAATAGATCTACGTTAGTGGGCCGGTTGTAGCGTTCAGCGGCTCCCTGTAATCGTTGGAAATATTTTTTGTACTTAACAACTGATTCAATTTTTGGGTTTATAGTGAAATTGTTCTTATTTGAATCATTTACTCCTTTTAAAATTCCCTGAAACGTATTGTGCAGTTCTTAGTTCAATGTATTAGGCTCTCGTGTAGACGTGTTATAGTGTATACCAAACAAGTTTAATGATTGCTCCATATCATATTGTTTGTTTACGTTAGGATACGAACTAGTGTTATTATTATAAATCAGTAACTAGTAGGATGGTATATTGTTCTATTTATTCTTTTTGTATAGATCTAGTATTGTATGTTCTCTTGGCTCTTTTTCTTATTGTTGTCATCCTGAGAGTTGAGGGTGGGGAAGGTTGGGCCAGTTTCAATTTCAATTGGATTTTAAGTAAGTTAAAGCAAAGACTGCTCGCTGAGTTACTGAGTTACTTTACAAAAAAAAAAAAAAGTTTTATTTTCGTAATAGTATCAAGTCTGTCCATTATAAAATGATGATAGATTCTTTTATAGGCCTATCTATAGATCTAGGCTATAGGCCCTATGCTCAACTGAGTTTGTCAGCTATTATGAAGACTAAGACTAAGAGTATATCATGTATAAGGAAAATAATATATATATATATATATAGCCTTTATATATAGATCTATATATGTATGTGTGTTTGTGTGTGTATAGTTATACTGTGTATAGATATATAGCACCCTTTAATCATTTTTTTTCTATCTTTCCAGATAAACGTAAAACATGAAGACTGCCAGCGACGTTGACAACCTTGTGTCAGATATTGCTCTCGAAGAGGAGAAATGCTTCACTGGGACTGTTTTATATTATGTGAACAAGTATAAACAGGGAGTAAAAGGAAGAAAAAAACAAATACAATATTCAAGTGTCATCAACAGTCTTCATGAACGATTCAGGCCGAGCAGATCCGATGATGACTCTTACATAGGCTCTGTGGCTTATCATTTGAAGCCGCGCATTCAAAGGACGGTCGATAAATTCAAAGTCCTTTTGAAATCTGTGAACCGTAACTGGTCACAGATAGTTGACTTTTTAAAGGCAGAATTCCCTTTGGACTGTCCGATTGTCGACCAGCCTCAGCTTGCCGAGGGTGCAAGCCCTCAAGGTGAACATTGCACTTCGGCACAGATTCAAAGTCCAAGTGTTTCAACTCCTGTGTCCCCCGTTAAAACGCGCCAGGATTGTTTTAATTGTTCCTCTGCCAAAAAGGTAAATCTTTCCTTGAGGACTAATTTAAAAAGACACAAAAACACTATATCAGAGCTGAAGCAATCAAAAGCTGAGCTTAAGAAGAAATATGACGTCAGATCTAGAAACCAAAAGCTTAAACGAAAAGAGGATAAAATCAAGGAGCTAAAGGACAAATTAAGAAAGTGTAACCTGAAACTTAAGCATTTCATGAAGAAAAACTTATCAATGTCCAAAGACATTCATATTCTGAAAAAGGATAACTGTAAATTGTCTTTTGAAATCGATAAATTGAACAAGGAAAATATTAAGTTGAATTTCGAGTGTAAAGAAAACAAACAAAAAATTCATGAACGGGAAACATACTCGGAATATTTGACTTCAATTGTTCAGGAGACTGAAAGTGAAAGGATTAGATGTGAAAGCGTGATTAATTCCAAAAGTGGGAAATATTATTCAGATCGTATTCGGAGATGTGTGTATGAACAACTTGTTTTTGATGTGCCGGTCAAAAATTGTGGTGTGGTTTTAGAGAGGATTATCAAAATTATGACAGGGCAATGCATCGACAATGTTCCATGTGCCGCAACATGCTCCCAAATGGCATACGAACTTGAAGTGCTGGCAACCCTTCAGTCCATGGATTTCATGCTCACTCAGCGCTCTCTCTGCCTGTCATGGGATGCCACCACGGTAGAGGGAGCGCATATTAATGAAATCCATGTCACCGCAAATAAGGTGGATTACCTTGTGCTTGATGTGGGGCATCTTCCAGGGGGAACAGGGTCAGATTATGTGTCACACATAATGGGTGTCCTCACAGGAGCTGCTGAGGTGTACTCGAAATTCAAGGGATGCTCGGAAACGGAAGTCCTCGTGAAGCTTAAGTCAAAAATCTCCTCAACACTGTCAGACAGGGCCGCCGTGAACGCTGTCGTGACACGTCGACTTTGTGAGGAGCTTGATTCAGAGCTCCTGCAGTTGAACTGCAATGTTCATCCCCTTGATAGTGTTGCAAGGGATGTCAAGACTGCATTCGCAAAATTGGATACGACACACGGAGTCAGAGGGCAATGCTTTGGATCAGAGGGTTCAGCGGCAAATCTGATCAAGGCCATCTCTATTCTCAGGTGATTATATTAGTTATAAATATTGTCCCTGTTTATGTTGATTACTTCTCTAAAATTGGCACAGGGTGTATTGATAAATTATTGAATTAACTTGCTGTGGTTGTATGTTTCAAGTTTTATAATTAAAAAAAAAAAGATGCAAAATTCTAAGGCTACAATTTGAACTAGTTGGTGAGATAAATTTTATAATAATTATATATATATATAATATATCGCAATTGATGCCTGTTTGTTGCGTTTTTAAGTTTATATCACATCCGAAATTGAAATGGCATAAAAAGTGTACTATGTGGCAGCTCCTGAGATGTAATATTAAAATTTATTGAATACCGTATACATAGTGATAATAATATTACAATGTGTATATATATAATATATATATACAGTCATTTATATTGATATTATTATTATTGTTATTGACTTTCAGATACAAAGATGGCAAAGGAGACCCTGTTGGTTTTAAAAGTTTCCTTCGCCAACATAATATCCCAGTGAGCGCCTTCCCTAGATATGTCGGCAACCGCCTGCATATACTTTTTCATCTAGCAGGTGTCCTTATTCTTCATGAGACTCAGCTATGTGGATTTCTTGAGCAGCAATGTACAGCAGGTAAATTTTTGTAAAATGACTGCCTAGAAGTAGAAGTAGGAGGAGGTGATTCGAGGATTTAATTTCAATTATCAGTACATTTCTTTTATGCCCTGTCAGTAAGATAAATATACCTCTTTTCTTCTTGCGTTTGGGCATATATATTATATATACATACATAATATGTTAATGTTATATTACTTGTATAATTATACACTTTGTGTGTGAAAGTAAAAGCAAACTCAGGAAACTAAAGATCTATATAAATTAGTCCCAGTTAGCAATGTATTATAATATATATATATATTATATATATATATTACCGGTATTATATATATGGCATATATGTATGTAATGATTGTCTAAACTAAGAGTCTTTAAAATCTTGTCTATATATATATGTAGGCAATATACTATATTCTTAGAAGTAATATTCCTATTAGTATTATTGTTTTTGTTATTTTCATTGACAGGATGACAGTTGACATTATTATTAGTATTATATTAATTATTGAAAGTGTCAAATTATGCATCTGACTGTATGAAAACTCTGTTTATTTCTTTACACAGGAGGACTTCTCCGATCACGAGTCATCAATGATCTGAAGAATCAAAAGATAATGGTACAGGTGTGGTTGTTGGCTGCAATTGGCAAGACATTCTCTGGACCGTGGATGTCCAAGTTTTATTCATCAACAATGTCCAATCTTGAGATGGTAAACTCTTAGTATTTTTGGCATTCAATCAAAAATGTTTAGCCATGACAGCCTTTAATTGTTTTTTGCTTGTCATTGCTACAGTCACTGCTAAGCAAGGGTTCATTGTAGACTGGTAAAGATAACTTCACTTCCGTGTAAAAGCATTACTTTGCTATTCCTGAATGATGAATGTAAATTAACATTTTAATAGTGTAATGGATAGATCACATTTTCATTTATTACTCTCTTCATGAAATTAAATTATATTTTTTCCTCCTCCTTTGAGTTTGAGCATTGCCTTGGTGTAGGCTTCTTTATGACTGATGATTACTTCACCTACTTTGCTTTCACTATCATTATCATTAAGTTTTCTTAAATTGTAATGACTAGGTATGAGCATTTTTTTCCCTCTCTTTTATAAACAAAATTAAATTTATCCACCACTTTAAAGTTACAAGGCATTATTGCACTGTATTATTATTATTATTAACAACTATTATTATCATTAAATTATTATATTTATGATACATGCAAGTTTTATAATTATTATATTATCAACTATTATTATCATTATTATGATAGGTGCTAGTTTTGTTGTTTAGTTCCACTTGTTTAAAAGAGACACCTGTTTTGTTCTGTTATTTCTGAAACAGGGGCCTCTCGTTCAATGCAGTGCAAGTCAACTGAAGAGCTGGATAGATACTCCCGATTCCTTTCTCCATCTGCAAGTCAATGTCTTTCAAGAAAACTTGGACTCAG
Organism: Plocamopherus imperialis; assembly: GCA_039654505.1. Classification (NCBI taxonomy): domain Eukaryota; kingdom Metazoa; phylum Mollusca; class Gastropoda; order Nudibranchia; family Polyceridae; genus Plocamopherus; species Plocamopherus imperialis. The sequence goes on from JBCHJU010472061.1 coordinate 10,983, forward strand.
GAAAAGACAATGTGTTGGCAGCTGTGAAGGAATATTGTGCAAATATGTCTGAGGCAGAGACAAATCTTCTGGGAGAATTTTTAAAGCCAATCTTGTCCTCTGTTCTTTCAGTCGTGACACGACAACTTTTTGCCTTTATTGATGGACCGTATGCTCAGCCATCAGCAGAAATGCTGGAGCGTGGTGCCTCTGCACCTAGCCATAATATGGCATCAGAGCGAACTCTGGGTTCATTCGACCGCATGATGCGACGGGCTCCCGTTGCCACTATGGGATTCCTCAATGGGAAATTAAAGACAAAATTAAACAAGACAATGCAGTGGCTAGAGAAAACATCTGATGGGGAGAAGAAGAAGATGATTGATTTTGCTTGTCATGAGGCACGTCAAGGCAGGTATAGACAACTGCTCAAATTGAAGGACTTGCAGCAAGAAATTTCACGGAGGCGAGGGGAAGTTGCTAGTCAGCGTCAAAAGACAAAAAAAAATCGCATCGTTAAAGACTTGAATAAGACTTTTAACAAAAGCCAGCCAGTCAATAGTTCTTACAGTAATGATGTCATTAGGCACATTTTAAATTATGTTGATTCCCCTGAATCTGTCATAGGTATGATTTTCATTCACATTGTGAATGATGCTCAGAAGTATGGGCGCATACAAAGAGTCAAAAAAGACAATAAGCTAGTTGTAGCCTACTGGAGTTTAGAAGAGGTGGAGTCGAATAGTATTGACATGACAATTTCTGCTAGTTCCTTTTATGCAGATCTTATTTTGGGTCACGTTGTATTGCTATAAATTTCTAATTTAAGTTTCAGTTGAATTCCATATTTTTTTCACTCATTTTAACTCTTTGTCATGGAATATTTTTTTTTCCTATTGAATGTGTATTAAATACACTTGAATCGTTTTCCATATTTGCTTGAAAACTACCCCACCTCACATTACATCGTTAAATTATTACCTTATGTTGTATTTACTCCAATGTTGTTTGAGGACCATACTAATGTTTTTGCTGAGCGAAATCTGAGAATATTATATTATATGATGACGATGATGTCAACAAATACAGACTTACTGTTCAGTGTACCGTATTGGATATTTTGTCATTTGAATGTCATATTGCAATATTATAAAGCAAGCATACTATATGTAGGCCTATGTATAATATACATGTTTATTAATTATACTAATTATAAAATCATGAACATAATTTGTCTTCACCATCACTCCACATAAATTTATACACCGTAGTTTTTAACTTTAAATGAGAGGATGTAATTTTCAACACACCTGAAACTTTGTTATGAATTTATTTGATTTATTATATGCCCAATATATCTAATATTTTTGTAGTTTTATTTCAGAATTATTAGATTGTTCTATTTTTTTTTTTTAAGGTATGGTATATTGGATCTTTTCTCTACCCTCCATCTCCCATTATCCCTTACCCTATCCCGAACCCAAAAATATTTTGTGTCAAATCAAATTTGGTTGATATCAATAACTTGTAATTATTCATGTTGTTCTTTTCTTGTTTGTATGAATTGCACTGTTTCATTGAGTACAATACTTTTTAAATTTTGCTTTTATCTTTATTACTGTTGGGGTCATGGTGATTTCTAGATCTATACCTTGAGCCCCTTCATATATAATATACATTATACATATTCGTATTTGTAATTTATTTCAAAATTATTAGATTGTTCTTTTTGATTGAAATGTATGATAAAAAATTGGGTCTTTTCTGTACTGTTTATCTCCCATTATTCCTTACCGTATCCCGAAACCAAAAATATTTTCTGTGTGAAATCAGATTTTGTTGAAATGAATAATTTGTCTTTAGTTTATGTGAAATGCACTGTTTCACTGATTATAACACTTTTAAATTTTGCCTAGATCTTTATTTTATTCTTGTGTGAGGCCCTATTTGTAGTTTTATTTCAAAATTATTAGATTGTTTTATTTCATTGAAATGTATGATATTGGATCTTTTCTGTACTGTTTATCTCTCATTATTCCTTACCCTATCACAAACCCAAAAATATTTTCTGTGTCAAATAACATTTTGTTAATATCAATAACTTTTAATCATTCAGCTTGTTCTTTTCTTGTTTGTATGGCTTGCACTGTTTCACTGAGTATAATCCTTTTTAAATTTTGCTTTTATCTTTATTATTGTTTGAGTTATGGTAATTTCTACTTACATTTCATCTGCAATTTTCTCGAACGCTAGAAAAATACCTCTAAAATCCACTTTGACAATTTGTACCTTCAGGCCCTATGTGTATATTTGTAGTTTTATTTCAAAATTATTAGATTGTTCTGTTTCATTGAAATGTATGATAATATTGCATCTTTTCTCAACTGTTTATCTCCCATTATTCTTTACCCTATCATGAACCCAAAATATTTCCTATGTTAAATCAAATTTTGTTGATAATATATATGAATAAATTGTTGTAGTAATCATTCAGGCTGTTCTTTTCTTGTTTATATGAATTGCACTGTTTTTCTGATTATGACACTTTTTAAATTTTGCTTTTATCTGTATTATTGTCCGAGTTATGGCAATTTCTATTTAAAATTTCGTCTGCGATTTCCTCGACCGCTAGAAAAATACCTCTAAAATCTACTTTGAAGATTTATACCTTGAAATGTACTACTGGTGAGAGCAAAATTCAAAATGATTTACAAAGGTGATGGATCAAGGATCATATTAACGCAGATTGTGTGTGAATATCTTTATTTTTGACGAAGTTACACCAGAAAGTATGTTGTCTGTCTTCAAAGCGGTCACAAAATTCCTTTAGTAAAATGTCCCCTTTTTGCCCCGAAAAATAATCATTTAAAAAATTCATAACTTTTGAACCAGTACAGATATTAAGATAATTCAAAAAGTGTTGTCATCAGTGCAGCATGCTGTTCCACATTGTGCTGTTTTGGTAGGGATATTAAAAGTTTGAAATTTTCACTAAACTGCCTACTTAGATCTAGATCCAGAATCTAGGCCAACCGACCAACAGTCTGTCAAAGTGGATAGATTAGTGATTGTGAATTATTCTTGAATCGGAAATATCGAACTGAATCATACATTTTTTTCTTCAGTGGATGTAATTTTTTTTGGTCTTAGAGTCTAATTCTTCAAATCTAGTGTCTAGAATCCACTTTCCAGATCTAGATAGTGTAGTGTTAGACTGGATATAGATCTAGATCTATGCTGTAGGCGACCGCGATGGCCAGGCCTGTTGTCATTGAGTGTGGTGGTATAGCAAAACAGTGCTCGCAAGATAGGCCTACATTCTTTAATTAGAACTGAAGTTGGATTGAGGAGTGGCATTGCTCATAGGCCTATGGCTTTGATGAGAGAAAAAAACAATTGGATTAGGCAGGATTTGCTCTTTAGTAATTTAATTTTACATGAATGGTGTGATAGTATCTACAGTGTAGCTGACAAATAGAGTTGGTTGAGAAATCTTGTTAAGGCACCTCCAAAGTAATTCTTTATTGCATTTTGATATATTTAGTATGTATTAGTATTGGAGTAGATCTACTTTATTTTGGTTGAGAGTAAAGTTTATTCCACAATCTGAATGTTTTATATGGGAAATATGAAGTTAGTTACATGAGTAACTATGCCGGCCTATATGTCATTACATGGTCTTTATTTGTTTTTAGATCTAAATCTATATGAAATGACAAACTGTGTTTTATATGTTTAACATATTGTGTATGTAAGCTACTTAGAATAATTAATGTTTGATGTGAATTTGAATTGCTACACGCGCCGCATACACCATATATCGGAATCAAAGTGAAGACCGCGTGAAGTTCCTCCTTAATGAGAATTGGGATTTGAGACCCCTGAACTGAGGAAATAAAAACTTTTTTAAACATGGTTTATGAGTTGTTGTTTTGTTTTGTATCTTTTTTTCTTTTTTGTGTGTCTTGTTTGTTTGTTGTAGGCCTACATGTCATTTGGCTTGAAAGACAATAATTGTAAAGGTGATTAAAACATTTTCCGTGAGCTTCTAAGGCATATATGCGTTGTTACTCCCAACACCATGGAAAATGCACATCAAGTGGCTGAAAATAAGCACTGGGTCATGAGAGGGTAGGCACCTCTACTATAGTTTTTTTCATTGATTGGTTTTGTAATCAATGAATTAGATGACACTTTGCTTAGTCCTGTTTGAGTGAATGGACAAGTGAGCTAACATGTGACTGAAGTATACATATGAGGCATTTCCTAAATGTCCAATTAACAGTCCATTTCCCAAAGATATGGGGTGTTAATCAAATCTACTATAATAGAGATGTGTTTATATTCAAACGGTAGATTATTCATGTGTGGAACTTAAGTTCCATCTTGTGAGTCATGATGACTTTGAGTTCTGAAGAGAGATTTTAGTTAAAATTCTTTTTCAGTAAAACATGAGTGATCAAAGTAAGAGCATTAGCAAAAAGAGCTCCCTTTAATGAATTTGCACCATATGAAATTGTCAAATATTTCAATAAGTCATACCTAGCCCACCTTCATGAAATTCTTAATGTTATTAGGAGTCCAACTTACTCTTTGATCCCAATCTACATATTTTTTATGTAATCAATCAATGTAATACCTCTTTGTTCACGGTTAACAACAAATTTGGATAACAAAGAATTAATGCTTAACTATTTATCTATGGAGTAAATTATGATTGAAATGCCCTTGATCAAACAAAGGCAGTGTTTAGAAATCCTCTAAAAGAGGCATTTGATGTTTCAGAGGAAGGTTTGATGACAGAGATGTGGCAGTGAAACGAATTCTACCAGAATGCTTCAGTTTTGCCGATAGGGAAGTGGAACTGTTAAGGGAATCGGACCAACACCCTAATGTTATTAGATACTTTTGCATGGTCAGTGCTGCTTTTGTTATTTTTTTTTATTTTCTTGAGAATGTTTTAGAATGAATTAATTTTCTTGGTACTCCTTAGACTCTTTTTTGTTGTTGTCTTTTGTTTTTTTTGTGTTTTTTTTGTTTGTTTTTGTTTTCTTTTTGTTCCTTAACTCCAGGGTTGATTTTAAGACGGTGATGCAAAACTTCTTACTTAATTTGGCTTACTCTTCTCTTCTTTTCTTTTTTTTTCTTTCTTTCTTTCTTCCTTTCTCTTTCTCTTTTTTTTTTCTTAAATTAAAAAAGAAATGGATTAAGAAGAAAACTAATTTTTTAAATATGCTTGACATTTGGCAGATCACAAATTGTTAAAGCTGGATAACTAAAAATGGGGAATGGCCAAAACAAAGCTGTCCTGTTTTTTTTTTAAATCTTTTTTGTTTTTGTTTCTTGAATAGGAAGCCGATAATCAGTTCCGATACATTGCTCTAGAGCTATGTGCAGCAACAGTTCAGGATTTTATAGAGCAACGATACACTCCTCCTGTTCATCTTGAGCCAAAGAACATTCTTTTACAAGCAATGAAAGGAATAACTCATTTGCATTCCTTAGATATTGGTAAGTTTAATATATATAGCTGATAAGCAGTCTTACTGATATTGAATGAGAAATAGTTCATTTACTATTGCAAGATAATAACATACTGTATATACTCTTGTACAATATGCACTTTTGGACCCACAATCCAATACCCCTAAATAGTGGGAGTGTTACAACATGTCATCAAGCGAAATCCATTCTTTGGGTGAACAATTGCCAAACCACACTCCAACCCGCGCAGCGTCAATCTATGCATCGGGCTAATGCATCAGTGTCATTATACACCTCCATGCATCTCTGTCCTGTGCAAGGGATCTTAAAACTGCCAGGTGTTGAGTTGATTTTAATTGTGAAGGTAATGGTGGACATTGCTGATTTGTTGGTGGTGTTTCTCTGGATGTTTCTTTGTAGCTGGCATATTTTTCTAGGTCTTTGTTGAGTATTGTTGGTAGAGATGTTGGGGTGCCTCCTTTGTGTTTTGTACCGTTTATTAAATATTCGACCATTTCTGTTCGAGCTGGAATTGTCCTTTCTCTTAATATATGGCTTAGAAGTTTCCATCTCTGTTGTTTAATCCTGTAGGTGATTGGTGTTACTTTGCAGCGTTAAACAAATGCACATAACCGATTTTCTCCGGCAAGTGGACGCCGATGATACTCTTAAGATGTCTCCTGTGCATTGTATTGAGACTCTTGGTTTTGTGTTGTTAATCACCATGTTCCACAATTATAAAGCAAGCTTGGGATCACGAGGGCTTTGTACAGCTGGATTCTTTTCTTTTCATTGATCTTATCTTTTCTCAACCATACATTCTTCAATTCGTTGAAAGCATTTTGGGCTAGAATTTTTCTCTTCTTGATGTCTCCACTTTAATTTATGAGGGTTCTCAGCTTTCTGACACTTTTCCATTCTTTTTGTTGTCGTCCTATCCTTGTAACTTGTGTTTTTGACTCATAATAAATGGGCGAAACGAAAAACAAGGAAAACCACTTTCATCCGGCCGCACTATAATACAGTTGACATGGTCTTAACTCTTTCAGCGTCCTGGGTCATAAGCTGATAAATCGACATGGGCCAGATTTAACTATTTGACTACGATGCGCCCATACATATTATCATGTCGGGATGAGCGCGAACGAATTGCAGTTAAAGAGTTAAATCTAGCCTGCTCATGCCGATGAACGTATTCTATTACATGCAGTAACAATAAAAAACTATACTGGACGGCTCAACATGAATGATATTTCTTTTCATTGTCCCTGATTGTTGTTTTTTATCTGACATGACGAAGGGAGTAAACCCAAAAAATTGCTGTTTTCTTTTGTCTTTAAAGTGGATGTTTTTACTAAACTTTGTTTTGTTTCCAGCTCATGTAGTAGTATTGTAAGGGGCATATTGCATAATAAATGAAATATGGAATCACTTTAACGTTTCAAGAATCATAACTTGACTTCCGTTTGGATTGACTAGATCTAACCTGCAAAAACAATTAAGCAAATTGCTTCAAACCTCCCTCACAATTATTCCTTGAAATGGATACTTTGTTTCAGCCGTTAAGGTTATAGATTTAAATATTCATCCATCCTGTTTGTTATCCGTGTGTTCTTGTGTTACCTAAAGTATGAAAGTGAATTGTTTTCCCATGTCCTTCAAATTTCACCAATGCTGTGATAGCAACACTTGAAATAATGCAAACAAGAAGATCGCCCCGTTTCGAGGAGATATGTTTGGGAGAAAGGGCTTTTCCCAAACTCGGTGTGTGGGTTGGAGGGGACAGGTAGAGGAGGGGGGGAGGGGGGGGGTTCTAGCCGGCTCAGATTGTTTCTACACTCTTAAGAATGTTGTTTTTTTTTAATGTTTGCCGTGCCGTGCTTTGCAAGAGTGATTACTTTGTGAATACAAAGTAATTTATTTGATTCCCCGAAGGGAAAACGCACTTGTCAGTCACATTGGTGAAAAGGTACTTAATTCTTCTTCTTCTGTCGTTCACGTCACGACTACACAGAGAGACCAGTTTCAATTATGAATGAGGTGGTCTTGACTAG
>JBCHJU010472062.1:0-12462 GCA_039654505.1 Plocamopherus imperialis
TAGTGCACTACTTTTTCTTTGCAAGTAGCGAAGTTGTAGTGCGCTACATTTTTTTCTGTAGTTGTCACAACCCTGTGCTACTGCTACTGCTACTACTTCTACTACAACTACTACTACTACTATATTATGTCCACAATAATGTTGTGAATATACTCGAAACAAGTGAAAATGTATATATATCCCTTCTGTTCGAACCCGGTGCCGCCTTCAACACAGCCTAACAATGACAAGTAGCCTAACTCTGCTAAACAGAATGCACGAATAATTCTGTACATGTAATTTCAGACTAGGCGCTGAGCTGGCTCTTAAATTATCTTTCAAATTGTCAAGGGGCATCGTCGGCACCATCTCAATTTTCATGTTTCATGTTCAAGGTCGGCCCTTGGCCCATAGCCCTATGTATTTACCATGTCATAAAATGGTCATATGCATTTTAATTTTGTAGTTTTTAGTGTATGTGTGTGTGTGTGTGTGTGTGTTGTTGTTGGTGGTGGTTTTTTTCAAAGTGGACAGGACCATAACGCAGGCGCGCGAGCGTGTAGGCTATATATGGATTATGATTGGCTGTCGGTAGGTGTGAGTAAACTAAATGTATTGAAATTGATGTGCTTTGTTGTGGTGCTTTTAGACTTATACTTAAGAAATGTAGCTCGTGATTCCTGTTCAATGCACGACGTGTCAAATTATTTACAATCTTTACATAACATGTCTGTTATCTCTAAATATTTTTGGTTTATACATCTACCTATTTACTAAAACGAATGTGTTCATTAGTTTACACAATGTTCATTTGTCTGTACAATGTCAAGCATGTCAGATTTCCTTAATTTGATAATAAAGTGATACATGTATTATTTTACCCTATCTTACTCAAAACCACTTGGCACCATAATTTCCGCCTACAAATGCAATATAAACCCCTCACTTCTACACCACATCGAGGACAGTCAGTTGTACTATTCAATATCAGCGATATCTGCGACAATAAATTATGAAACAATATTCGTGAGCATGTATTGTGACACTCTCACCTTAATGTTTGCCAACCTTGCATCAAATCCTGGAGGACAAAGAATAAGTTGACATTCAATAACGGTAAAACAGAACTTAGATGTATAACTAACTTTCAGAAAAAAGGGACAAAGATCTGCTGATGGAAAATGTATGCATCAATGGCACAGTAATGATCAATTCACAAACTGAGGAACACTGGTTTCTTTGTCGACCAACACTTGGATATGGAGACCCATAAAATCAAAATCAAAGCATGTCAAACAATACGCTCCCCTCTGAAAACCATCCGCCGAATCACTTACTATGACTATGATGATGACTATGACTATGACTATGATAATTGAAAGCTGCTCGTCCAGCCTCTTGTTGACCATCACGGTGGACTTCTTTAACTCCCATCTTATTCTTATTGGCATGCCACAACTAACAAATAGCAGATTCCCACTATTCCCAGTGACGCAGAGCAAAGCGACACGGGCCATCACAAGATTGAAGAACCAACATACATGACCACATCACTCCCGTGCTAAAGTCTGTGCATTGGTTTCTTGTGGCCAAGAGGGTCGAGTACAAAATTGCCTGCCATGCATTAGCATGTATCCATCAACCAGTAACCAGCCCCACAATAATGTCTTTCTCATACTCATATACAATAAACTACATGCATGTTCACAACGCAGCACGCACGGTTCTCTAACAAGCCAAAAAGCTTTATTATCCCACCAAATCTGCTTTCCGTTCTCATATGAGGCGATTACAGGTCCCAAAAGAAAAAAAAAAAGGGTCCTTTTCCAAGAATGACCGTTTGGTTTATAGTATAGTCATGCATCCATAGAGCTAACGTAACCTGTCATTGGCCTTTACTTTGCTTTTTTTTTTTTTTTTTTTTTTTGGGTAGTCTTGTGCGTTAATGCATTCAGTAAAGAAAACGTATCCTCAATTTTACTCTTATTAATGACGTCCTAAAACAAGCAAACAAACAAAAAAAAAAAACCCCAAAAAACTAAACGCACGTTTTAAGTTATTCTTACAAATTGTATCATATAGAATACTAATAATTTGCGTACATTATATAAAAGATCAGAAACTTCTAAGTTGAATAATTTTCGATAATTTAAGTGAAATTATCATTTTTTATCGTATCATAATCCATTCTTTAAAAAATGTCGAGCTCATTGTCACTGTGGGTTCCCCGGATGGAATTTTTGCGCATCTGCATCACTGCAGATCTACATGTACTCAGTCACTTGAAAACTACAAAAAACGTGTTTTTTTTTTACAAAATATCATACATCAGAGCAGGGATATGACCCCTATTCATAAAAAAACCCAACAAATACATGTAGAGTAGCATGGCTCTATCAAATCAGATATTTGATTATTTGAAATGAAATTCACTCCAATGGCCTCTCGTCTTTGCAAGCTAGATTTTTTTTAACTAAATATCGTCCGACGGTGTCACTAGTATCAGGGAAGGTAACTGTTCAATAAACACAACGCATTTTTTAAAGTCCATTTTAAGTCACAATTTTGAATTAAAAGGGAAAAAGATAATAGGGGAAGGAGGTACATTGTATATATTTGTCTTTTTTATCATTCCTGTTTCAAGGTTTCTGTATATATATATGATGATACATGCATATTGCAAGGTATAGGCCTTTACTCAATACATGTGCATTGTATTTTTGCAATGACATCCAATGTCTTTTTGTGTGTATTGTATGCATGCCTGACTGTCAGAGGGAATTAATCATTGCTATGCTTTGTTGTACCCTTTAGACTTGGATATTATGACCATCTGTTTACTCATGTGAATTGTTGACAAAATGCATTCATGTTTACATAACTGGACATATATTTGCAATGTAAATTCAAAGCAGAAAAAAAAAACTTAATTCGATATTATATGACGATACATGTATGATATTGATAATAAAGTTATTTTATCTTATCTGAAAGGTCATAAATTTTAATTTCTGGCTTAGTTACAGTTAAAGAATTAGAATTTAGAATGGTTTCCCAAAATTTTCTTTGTTTTCGGGAGAGCATTTTTCGCACAGATTTTATAGCATTTCACTGTCCAATTCCTTGAGTTTTTGGATTGGATGACTCTTGTATTGGCCTCTTTCCTGGTGTGGGGAGGGGCGATTGAGTATAATGTTCGGGGGCCACAGTCTTGGTCTGGTGGTTTATTGTAATTCTCGAAACAAGTTTGAGGCATAGGGCTTGATTATATAATATGACTATATATAATATATAATAACTATAATTAAATTAGATCTGCCGCAACAGATCTAGACGATTTCAAAAGTTCCCAATTGAGAATGAATATAAACAGAGGGAGGAATTTTAAAGTAAGGCTACATTGTCATATGTTAGCATTAGTTTAGAAAAATTGAAAAAAAATAGGTCCAATGAAAATTGAACCAGGAATATTGGCACCAACTAGCCGCACCTCGACAGGAAGACCGTTCTTCTTATTCTTGGTCTATAGGACAGGTCCACGAGCCCCAAATCAAAATTTAAGAAATTGTAGATAAAAAGGGCCTTATGAAAACACAAGAACTGAAATAAATTACAAATCTTTTTTATTCGCTTTGTTGAGTCCACTCTCATTTGCTAGCCATCCAAAATTTTACTTGTGTGCGCGATTGTGTGTGTTATAATGTACGTCAATCATATTGAACCTAAGTAAGTAAGAGAAACCAGCTGATCACCCACCCATTAGCCGTAAAATCACAAGTTACAAATCACAAGTTCCTTCATTTTAGCAAAGGCTGTGAGTTGTGAGTTTTTTTGCTTTGCTTCACGAGTCAGGATTTCAAATTTCATGAAACGAAAATGTGCAAAATGAAAAAAATGACCACACCATGGTGTTGGCATATACAGTGTAATCCTTTCTGGGCCTAGCCTCTTGTATGGCACCCCGGTACAGCTGTCTGTTTGTTGTTGGTCAGTTGTCTTGCTTCTGTTGTTGTTGTTATTTTTACTGTTATTTATCAACTATCTAAATTTTTAATTTTAGAGGAAAGAAAACCTTTCAAACGCTGTGCTATAACCACCATAACAAGTTCTCATGAAAAAATGAAGCAACGTCTAGAACATAACAGACCAACAGTAACAAACACAGAAAAGTCCAACAGCAACAAAAAACTCTAAACTTTGAAAATCACTGGACCAGAAGGTATCGAAAGTTTAGTTCTGAGTTCTGATGATTAAAAGGTAACTGAATAAAAAATTATGCTTTTCTTTCAGTTTCAGTAATTCACTGTTACTGTTATTAAAACTGATTGAATTGTTACCACCCGCACTGTATCAGTAGAATCATAATAACAGTGCATTTGTGAGCTGTCATCAGGACAGACATGATTAAATACACGTATAAATTTCAAGATGGTCCAGGATAAATAAAATACCACCATTGTGTAAGAAAAAGAAAAACAAAATCATAACCATAAGAAATCCTTTTAATCAGTCACACAAAAATCAACAGAACAAATACAAATTGGTACTTGAATTTAAAAACTGACACTTAACACATGCAGCATAAATTAATACCACTTATAATGAAAATATACCTGGTCAAAATTCAAAGAAGTAGTAGGAGTAGTAATAGTAATAGTAAAGAAAAAAAAAATCCCACAAAGGACAAGCAAAAATATACTCTTTAAAATTCCAAGTCTACAGAAAGAATACTTCATCACATTCCAAACAATAAGAAAGAGGACTCTGCTAAGGCATGGAATGTGAAAATTGTGTAAAATAACCCTTGATGTCATGCGTCGTTTCACTAAAGTGTCGGTAAATGAATACCACAAAGGATAAAAAAATAATAGAAAAACTAACTGGGAAAAAAACCCAAACACCAACAATGACCACGAACAACAAAACGAGACTGTCTGAGACAATAATAAAGACACCCTCCCCCCCCCCAAAAAAAAACCCAAACAAAACAAGGCCCAATAATAACAATAACACAAAAAAACAAAGAAATTGAACAGTAAGCCTTTTTTCTCAGATCCCATCTGCCCATCAGGCTTTGCAAATATACATGTCACATGTCATAAGGATACTGTCACACATTCGTGTTGAATCAATGAATCCTTTCCACCCCTCTTTTGTCAAGAGAATTCTCATGAATAAAATTGCATCATTTTCATTATTTTCATGTCAACATTAAATTTCTTCAAATTTGCAATTTAGACCTGTCATTACGTCAACATTACAGCAAACTGCCAGTTGATTGTTGAACAAAGACACACACACACACTTATACAGTGCAGCATGCATTTTTCGAATTGTTGGGGCATCAGAAATAGTTCAAGGAATCCGTGATTTGAGCAATACGTCAAACACTATATTACACGGGAAGAGCCTCATGGTTAAAGCACATGTATAGGGTGTAATAATAGTAATAATATTGTAGTTATGACCTATATGCATGTCATAGCCTATTTCCAATGTTTCCACCGCTATGACTTCTCTTTTTAAATTCGATTGGTTTTGTGTGTTTTTTTCTTTATTCTTTTTAAACAGTCGGAAGAGACGTAGACGGGTGAATATAATACCGCACCAGGAAGCAATAATCATGTATCTACTAACTACATTATGTACTAATGATGGGCTACAGCTAGCCAAGGCCTACAGTGTTACTCACGCCGTGCAGAGTAAGGTACACTATCGCAGGCAAACGTCAGCATCGTATGGGCTATTTTTAGTCACCAGCTGGTACTAATGGGCCTCTCAGACGATTGATGCAGGTGTTTACGGTACATCAAAACAGCGTGGGCTATTTTTAATCATCTGTTAGCTTTTCAATCAGTGGGCTTTTCAAATGACTGATGCAGGTGTATATTATAATACACCAACAAGGTGGTGGGCTATTTTTAGTCATTGGATAGGCCTAGTGAAGTGGGCTTTTCAAACTAATAACTAATCAGTAAGAAGAGGAAAATTCCTCGCACAGCTTAAGCAGCAGGCAAAATGTTCGAGGGGTCCATGAATTACATGTAGTTCGACTATTGCGTGAAAAAAAATGTAACGAAAATAGAGGAAAATATTTGGGACATTACATTTTGTTCGATGAATCCGCCAGTTTGACGAACGTGTACTGCACTGTATATCTAAATATATATATCCACACACATATAGAGGCAAAACATAGTCCATAAATGATAATAAGTACCTTCCCTTTTGATGAAATCCTGAATAATTTACACCGGATAAAATGTCAAGTTAACATTAAGGGAAGAGTCTCAGGTCATTGCATCTCTATGTTCTTTGTTTATTGTAATTAACAACTCCTTCTCAGACCTTTTTACTCATCACACAATCCTGCCATGCTGTCTTTGTCAAGATGTCCGATGCCTTTGATATACAGTGTGAAAAACGGGAAGGAAGAAACACTTACACCATAAAGTCTTATTCAGCAAAATAAATTTATATTCCAAGTAAATAGGAAGTCATGTCCTACTGAAAATGAGACACAGAAGGGACAAACAGGGTGTCATATAAAACAAAAAAATATTAAAAGATAACAAAGTGTAACTAACATGGTGAGACATAATTTTAACAGCAGCAAAAAGGTATGTTTCTGAATGGATATTAAGTTTGTGTAAGAACTTTTCTTACCACCGCTGCACCTAAAAAGAATAAAAAAGAAAAGAGGAAAATATCTGTCATAAGAAAAAGGAAAAAAAACAAACCCCACGCTAAAAGTGGTCTCATTTTTACTTCAACAGACACACTTATTCATTAAAATAATGAAGATGAAAATGTGAAAAATATAGAGAAGAAGGCTATAGGCCTATACAAAGGCATTGCAAACATACTGTTCCTAGGGTCAAATTCAATTCGTATATCATTTCGAAATGTAAGATGACAGACAAGCCCATGCTTGTATGGCTCAGATGATACGAAATAATCCTTTGTACAAATCATTCAGAACAATGTCAACAAAACTTTCATCAACAACTCTTAATTATACTAATCAGAATCTTATATAACAATGGCCACGCCAGCTCCCAAGTCAGGCTATTCAAAATTGTTCATTTTCTAAATGAAATGAAAAGAGAAGAATGTAACAGAAAAAAGTATACATGTATATATATTATAATAAGCATACAAACTAGTCTGCATATTCTCACAAAAGTCTCAAACAACAATTGAACATCATAATATGAGTATATGTAATACCACCCCTAAAACCATCACTCTTGCACTTATTGTCTTCTTTTTGCTGTTGTGCCAGTGATCCAACACACAATTTAGTCATAGTTCTCCCCTAAACTTAGTATACTGTCAACTGTCTTCAGATCCCAAAGATGATGATATAAATAAAGAGATTGACTGCACATACAATTTCTTCTTCTTTATTTTAACTCATAACAATTGATCGATTTAATAAATCATAATTCATTCCCGAATGAGTTTGCCACATCCATTCTTGATTCTAATTGTGTGAAATAATTTCCAAGAATGCATCCTTCTTAAATACTTAAGGTGTACCGGTTATCTAACAACATTGATAGGTAGTCCAAACTGACACTAAAGCAGTGACCTCTATATCAAAACTGAAAAAAATTGTGCAATTTGAAATGAATCATTGTCATTGATACCATTTCAAACTCTAAGAATGGGAATGCTTTCTCAGAAAGAAACATGAGATAAAAAGAAAAGAAAAACAAAGGAAAAAGTGAGATGAAAAAAGTTTCCTGGGGAAACTTAAAAAGAGTTCTGGTTGGTATTACAGTTTCAAGTTACCAGCAGCCAAAAAAAGATATCACTAGAGCCTTCATAATCAACTACACTATTAAAAGTAATCTTTTTAGGACCTTCCCTTCAAGGTACTAGACATCCATTCCAATCCTTCATACAGGCCATCACCACTAGTAGCACAGGTAGCCTGAATATACCACTGTCTGTTCCGTAATGAGTGTAGACCTAATTTTTCAGTAATATCTGCAGCAGTCATGGCATTGGGCAAGTCCTGAGGAATGAAGAAATCACATGCACTGAGTTTAAGCCATTTAAGTATCATCAGACTTGAGTATACAGTCAAACCCTGTTGATCCACCGACATTGGGACATTAATAAAATTGTCGGGATAACAGGGTTTTGGTCCTTCAAGGTATGAAAAACAGGTAATCAATGTACTCTTAGAAAATCACTACGTTGTTCCTACTTTGTTTCATTTCCCCATAGTCGAGGAAACAGAAGTGCCATCACTGGCACTGGGTCCTCCCAAGCTCTATGATGGTAGCACATCACACAAGCGCAACAGGCAGGCAGGCTCTCTCTCTCTCTCTCGCTCAGTGTGGCAGTTTAACTGGGGTATTTCTCTCTATATAGGTCATATTGGGACACTCAGAATCTTTGGCAGATGGCGGTGGGAGGTTAAATGGGGTTATTAGTAGTGATATATAAATAAGGAAAACCTTTTGTACATGGTGAAGGCGAAAGTAGGCGGCAGAGTTGCCAACCAAAGGTGAACAAAAATAGTGAGATTCATGAAAAAAAATAGTGAAATTTCCGATTTTTTTGAGAGATTGCGTTCCCTATTAATTAGTGAAGAATATTCAACAAACTTTTCTCAAAGACTAAGACAAAGAACTGCCTTAGAACTTCGAAAAAAGACCCGGGTTAGGGCTGATTGGCTTAGAATAAATTAAACCTACCAGCTAGCTGCTCATTGGTTACAAGTATATCTGCCTATGAAAGGCCCTAACAAAATAATAAAGTTTCCATCCCCTAGGGCCTAGGGGCTTATCTTGCGTGCAGTTATAATAACAATGCTAGGGCCAAGGGCTATCGCAGGAGAAGGCTACGAAATAGCACTTTCGGGGAAGCATGCCTAATATAAAAACATCCGGCGAACAAGCCGAGCAACCGGTACCACGGAAATTTTTTCACCTGAATATCCGTAACAATGAAATACAGGAAAAAACTCGTTTTTTCGTGAGATTTTTCTCATGATTGTGAGAGTGTCAGAAATCGTTATTTTTCGTAAGTCTCACGCAATTTTTGTGAGGATTGGCAACTCTATAGGCGGTAAAAAGGTTTTTCACAGGGCTTGACTGTACATAACTCATGTAAAATTACATTAATCAACAAAACAAGTCCGAGGAGAGAAAAATTACATGAGTTTCAAGTGTCAATAAACAGGGAATGTCTAACCCTTTAAATAAGCACACAAAAAAAATGTTTATTATAACTCATTGCCGCCTCAATACAATGTATGTGGACCAAATTCCTCAGCAAAAAATTGACCCTTTTCTCAATCAAGTGCAGAAATTTCATTCATGCAGACAAAGTTAAATACAGTGGAGCACACTTACAAAGGAAATGCTTACAACGAATTGACGGAAATAAAGAACAAATTTCGTTGCCCCGTTTTTTTTCCCTCTTTGTGTCAATGACATTTTGACGCACGTAGCGAACATGCAATAATGAACCCACGGCTGTAACAAACGCATTTTCTTGCCCGACATCTTTATTTCCTTCTTATTTACGACTGAAATAGCGAACCAGTCCATTTCGATAACTATGACCAAACTCAAAGTTGCGCAACTGCCCTGTGAATCTTGCCTGGGCCTTATACTTACACCATGCCACCCTACCTAGAAAATGGATTTGGATCTTTTCTTTGTTAAGCCAACCCCTTAACTTAGGGGTAGGGACATGGTGTGCTTTGTGGCTTTACCTGCGGGCGTCCCTTACGCACTTTCTAGATCTAGCATTACTTCATGATTTCTCAAAGCTGCTCACACAGTACATGTACAATACAACAACTTCACCCTTTGTTAATCTGTGAAACAAATCAGCGGTTAGCAATAAGATGATTACCAACGATGGGGCATGTGTTAGGTTCTCCGGCAGCTCCTTGGCCACGCCCAGTCTCACACCATTGCTAGAAAATGTTGACCAACCAAAGAGAAATGATTACGCCAGTACGGCCGTGTGGACACAACATTAGCTGAGTGAGACTTTCCATTTATGTCAGTCCGGTCAGAAATACGCCAATGGCCGTCGGGACGACTAGCCGGGTGAAGGGAGCCTATTGTTGAAGGGTATTTTAGCGTTTGGGTATGAAAAGTGCCTAAGGTCTCTTTTGTTAGACTTGCTTTGATCTAAATAGCACCGGCTTAGTATCGCATGGACAGTGTTTCGTCTCGAACGTTATGATAGGTCCACCGTATAGGCCTATTACTACATTTGTACATGATGTATTACTATGCTATAGCGAAACGATTCTTGAGGAACAAACATGCACTTGCCCGAAGTCAGGCGGAGGCGTCTCTGACATAGGCTAAGTCCAGCCAGATCTAGGCAAGCTGATTGGTCTCAGAGTCTCAGGCCTCAGGCAAAGCATATTTAATTTTTCTTTAAATTTCTAGGCCAGCTGGGTGATGTGATTTGGTACACGACCATGTACATATGATGATTCTACAGTCACAGTGTCATCTTCAATCCAACCCACTCCCCCCCCCCCCCCCCTTCCCTCTTGCAGACTATTGTAGACTAGGCCTTCATGCAGCCTGCATCTGGTCTCCTATGTACATGGAAGTAGGGCCTACCAATACATAGTAGGGTAGGCCTATACAATTTTGTGATCAAACATAGACTTAGGGCTACTGACTGGTAGTACCGCTTGGTCTAGAAAAATAAAATCAACTTATCCGTTGAATTTTTCTATATGACTTGTATAAACGGGGTTAAGACATCACAACAGCTCAAGCGTTTCAACGCTTAACTTGATGTCAAGATAACCATTGTATTTTAATAGATATTGTACTTCAGTGGGGGTTTTTCCACAGAAAAAGATCAAGTTATACAAAAATCAAGTTAATCGACATCGAATAAAGGGGAGTCGACTGTAGCAAAATTTCTGTGTTTGACCGCCATTAACTTATTGAAGACGCAAGGTTGTAGGTCATGCTGAAATGCTGAACACATGTTTTTTTTTACCTATTTTCAATCACGTGTAACATTTTTATCAGTGATGATAAAGAAAAACAAATGTTTTTTGTTGGGTTGTTATTGTTTTGTGTATTTTATAGACGAATAATTCTACTGTCTAATGATCTAATCACTTTTCAAATACATTGTACATGGTCTATATTTTCATGATGTAAAAGAGTAGGTTTTGGACTGACTTTAAAATATTGTCATTGTCACAAGCAATATAAAAAAATCATTAAAATATCTTGTGAATGACCTACGCACTGAGCGGGCTTATGAAATTGACTTTTTTTGCTTTAAGGTTATATTTATCTAAGTACAACACCTGCAAATTCCAATATGACATTAACAGTAAAGCAACCGAAGAAAGGGACTATAGTCAATAATTTCACTTATTAGACCTGTTATATAATGAAGCAAACCTGAACTCATGCTCAAAGCGAGTGGGACTGTCCATAATATCGACATCTATACATATTATTTACCATGGGTGGCGCGGAAATGAGGCTTGTTCAGGATACATGTAAAGAAACTAAAGAATCATATAAAAAACAACTTTTTAAATGTCTCCATGGAGAGCAGAGTAATTAGCATTTAAATGAAAAAAAAATGAAAGTCACTCGTCACATTTGATCATCCATATTCAAATATTTACACAGACAATACTACAGTAGTTACCGCCTGTTAGTCCGTTCCGCCTAATAGTCCGCTTTTTGGACGAAACGTAACTGCTA
The DNA here is from genome assembly GCA_039654505.1 of Plocamopherus imperialis. Classification (NCBI taxonomy): domain Eukaryota; kingdom Metazoa; phylum Mollusca; class Gastropoda; order Nudibranchia; family Polyceridae; genus Plocamopherus; species Plocamopherus imperialis. The sequence continues at coordinate 11,709 of JBCHJU010472062.1, forward strand.
TATATAAATAACCCCTCAAATAGACCGCTCAGAAATCCTGAGTTCCTGCTAATAGTCCGCTTTTATCCAGACACACCAGATCTACCAAAAACATTTTCCCGATTTTATGAGGTGGATTGGGCCAAAAGTCAAACAGTGAGTGGCCTATTGCAAGGCCATCTTGTTACCCAATGAAGACGGGGTAGCCTTTTGTCCTCTCCCTACAATAAAACAAAGTACACTGTTCGGCATAGGCAAGGTGATGAGTATACATGTAATAAGACGTCATCGCAAACATACTGTTGATCACCTATGGTCCGACTGCTGTCATCTTAGCCAATCACGTGTGGCCTTCTCTTCCAGGTGAACAACACCTTTGAAAGCATGCAAAGCATCTGGCCGTCCAGACCGGGCCTTACACAACGACGTGATCAGCATTCCATTGTGGAGGTAGTCTGTTCTTATTGCTTTAATGTTGGCACCGATTAGACACCACATGTATCCGTTGACACTTAACTGAAGGCATTTCAGATTTGTCTCAAAATAAATGAATAAAAAAAAAAAAAGGAAAAAATGAAAAGAAAAATCATGTGATGACAATTAACGGAGTGTGTCCTGGTGGACGCACGTCTGATGCAAATAAATCGACCCTCGACATATGCAGGGTGTCTGGCAAATCTATCCAAAAATTCTCCAGGGCTACTAGAAAATTCTCCAGGGCACTTAAAATGACTGGCCGGGGTGTGGGGGGGGGGGGGGGGGGGGGGGGGGGGGG
>JBCHJU010472173.1:0-12457 GCA_039654505.1 Plocamopherus imperialis
TCTCTCTCTCTCTCTCTCTCTCTCTCTCTCTCTCTCTCTCTCTCTTTCTCTCTCTCTTTCTCTCTCTCTCTCTCTCTATCTCTCTCTCTCTCTCTCTCTCTCTCTCTCTCTCTCAAAACATGTTTAGGTGATTGTGGACAAAACTTTTCTAACAGCCGTTAATTGCGGGGGATTCAACAGCCCTGGTTTTATTGCCCGTCATAGCACATTTCCCACAAATAAAACATTGCAACGCATTTCTGGCTGCACAATATGCAAGCCTTATAAATATAATGTCTATAAAAGGCCTGAATTGAAGAGGCTGGATTCAGATAAATGTATATTGAAAACTGAATGAGCTTTAGAGGAATCTACCTATGCGTATCGGATTTAGGGGGAGGAGTTTTCACTTTTGAATGGTTTGTATTACCGTCTTTGTAGCTATTTTCAACTCTTTCCTTTTTTTTTTTTAAAGAAATGTACGTCTGTTATTGATTTTTGGCTTAGGCGTGGGAAAGTCATGAATTTCCATGGCGTGTTTTATCAAATGTTTTCTCCAACCACCTTTCCTGTTTTCAGTAAATACGGTGGCTCAATCTCGTGAGCACTTGTTACCTTCCTGAAAAGTCTTCTTTGTTTGAAGTTAACGATTCTGTGCTTTAAGCTGCAATCTAGATAAACTGACTTGCCTTATGTTTGTGATTTCGGGTTAGTCTATGTTAAAAAAAACAAAAAAACATTTTGTCTATAAACAGTAAGGTGGCTATGACATTACATGTTTTTTCATCTTGGACCAAAACACAAAGGACGACTAGTGACTCCAAAATTGGAATGACCGAGGACATTGAATAAAAAGATACGACCCAAACACCGAGCTTCTGCTGATATTAAATGAAGACACTAAAAAACTGGGATATTGTTACATTGCTAATTATCGACAGGAACAGAAATACATATTATGCACAGAAATCAAGAAGGTTGGTAATGACAGGAGTTAATCAAGGTTTGCCTGCATTGATGTGTATGGAAATCACAGGCCTAATATGCCACAAAGATGAAGGTCGAACCATGGAATTTGTGGCCTTATCTGTGAAACCATATTATGGATCAAAATGTTGGATAATGACAGAAACAGTCCCTGTACTGTTAACTGTAAGCTGCTTCCTAGATATATAACATAACTGTACACATGTTTTTCAGTTCGGTTTAGTCTATGTTGACTATAATATAACGTGTCTGTCCGAATACTGAAAATTAGCAAGCATTAGAAAAGATAGAATGACATAAACAACAAAACATAATACTGCATACACCAAATTTCAATAAATATTTCTTTGTAGATAAAAACGTGAGGATGCCTACAAGGTGACTAAGATATATTAGATGTCCTCGACCCGACACAACTGAAAATGGATTTAGCAAGTAGATAACAAATCAAGATTCTCAGTAGGCTATCATGTAAACAAGACAACGAGACCTCAAGGTATAACCAAAAAGGTACTGTTCTAGAAAGCGAGGCCATTTTCGAGGACAAAAACACATACGTTTAGCATTCCCGCGCATATTGTGACATGGGAATAATCGTTACAAACGAAGTAGGCTCAAGCCAGGTCTTCCAGGAACGCACAATCAGTGGGCTAACATTGATAATATGAACACATTTGCGGTTTGGTTAAAATTGCACATTGCAAGTCAAGATCAAGATGGGATGATGGGTTGCCTTTAATTTTAGTGATCTTGGATGAAAACACAAGGACCACCAGTGACTTACAGAACCGGGAATGAACAACGACTTAAAACAAAAAAGATGCCGAACAAACACTGAACTTCGGCTGATATCAAACGAAGACGTTCAAAGCCATAGACATTGGTACATTGGCACATATCGATGTGAGCGTAAATAGTTTTGCACAGAAATCAAGAAGGCTACCAACATTTCCGTGTCGCACATCTAACTCAGTAAGTCACGTCCCGGACTAAAGCGTTACTTGCTGGCGAATGACATTTCCATTGGTCCTCCATTGGTTGTTTCACAACTTTGGACATGACTGAACTGGCGACGCACAGCTCGGTAACTCATCCCTCGTGAGTGAACAAAAATACCAATAAAGTAGAATGGTGAGGTGTCTGCACCTGCCACTGTGTAGAAAAATGTCCGGAATTTCGTTGACAACCATTGCCAAGCTGCCCTCTCTGTGTGTGAAATAATTATAAGGTCTCTTGGTTGTCCGGTTCAAAGTTTGGCTCTCTGAGGGTGAAATTGCATCTTCCAAAACTTGTTGTCCATTCTTCTTCTTCTGCTGTCGTTCTCTTTATGACCACACATAAAGGGCAGTTTCAGTAATGAACGTAGTGTCCTAGATTTGTTCATTCAATGGACCGTGCAGCTTCGTCTTCAAGTCTGTTTACACATTCTAGTGTCTGTCCCCTGATGTCTTCATAGTGTTTGCAGTGCTGGGAGATGTTTTCTGCATCCTGCTTATCTGCTCCACACATGCAATGCCCAATTCCTATATCAACTTTGTCATACATATGTGATTTGAGACGTTTGTATCCTTTGTGCCTGATCTTAGTACTTGTAGTCCAGATTTTCTAAGTTATTTTGCATCCCTGTGCTATTCTATACATGATTCATCAACCACGAACACGTGTCGTCAGTTAACCCCTCAGGCAAAGCATATTTGAAACAGCAAGGGATCGAGAACTATGACCTGATTTTACGGTTCTCGATTTGGATTCTCCTCCGTCTATCTAGTATAAATTTCCGAACCCCAATGGTAAGGAAATATTTAAATCCCTTTGTGACATTTTTAGCAACGCCGTCGTGTTTGATTTTGGTAAAAGGTTTCTAAAGAAGTTAAGTAGCAATTGCCCTTGTTTCTCTCATTTAAGTAAATTTGAGATAAACTCTTTGCATGTTATTATCATTTATGTCAAGCAGAACTTTTTTGCTCTGACTTCAAGCGATAGACCAATAAGTAAGTTAAGTTGCTTCAAGTTTTTTTTAATAATTAACTCAAGCTGTTTTTAAGGACATTGCTGCCTATCAATGTGAGGGAGACCAATTGATAATATTTTGCAGGAGGGTTCCCCTTTCTTGTATATCGGCATGATGTTGGCTTCATTTAAATCTTTGAAATCCTTCATTTGTAATCTGGAAGAGGCTGTCATTCTTTTCGACATTATCACTTGAAATAGATATTAATCTAAAGTGTAGAATAAATTTCTAGAAATTATGTAGAGCTCTGTGTTGATTAATAAAGAAAGTATTAAATTAATATTTGATCATACGAAAGCAAATTTTCCCTCCGCCTGCATTTTTTTTTTTTTGGGGGGGGGGGATGCAACCGTATCGTACTGCATTCTTCAAAAACGAAAGTGTTATTATTACGTATGTGTCAAAATGAACGCTTTTGCGTTTCTTTGCGCTTTTTCGCATCCTGGGTGTAGATGGGTTGAAAGGTAATGATTGGGTGTGGATAGGGTAAAAGATCATGAGTGGGTGTGGCTTGGGTGAGTGGTTATATTATTTATGTGGGTGTGGATGGGCTGAAATGTCATGAATAGATTCGCCTGGGATGAAAAGACATTGGTGAATGAACTTATTTTCTTACTTCCTTAGACCCATAGCGCCCAAAGCAGCATTTCCATCGACGAGACCTCACCATTCTGTTCTACTTTGGGCCGATCTTCATGCTCTTCTGCAGTCCATCCCCTGCAGCCTTAGCTATGCTTGTGCGTTCCACCTCCAGATCCTGGGAGATCGTCCCCTTTTTTCATTTGTCTCGTCGGTTACCGGTGAAGACGTCCTATGTGGTGCTGAATTTTGTTTTCCTGAGGGTGTACCCAGTACAGCCCTACTTCCTCCTGAGAATATGCCTGGCCCATCTCTGGTTCCTGTCCCGCACACTCCCACAGGATACCATTCCTATGTTTTTCTGTCCATCTGATGTCATAGCAGGTGGGCCTCAGACAGCTGAAAAGCGTCTCAATCATATTACGAATTTTATTGGTAGATTTTCCGCCTCGAACAGACTTCCCTTTGGAGTTGAAAGTTGAAGCTTGACTCACATGGTGACTATTTTGGATGCCTATATGTTCTTAATGGTGGTAAAGACTCTCCTTGCTTTGCCTATCCTGGCTATGACATCCTTGTCTGAACCTCCCTACTTGTGCACAAGCCTTCCCAGATGTCCAAATGCACTCTACATCTGTGATGGGCTATCCAAGCCATATCCGTGCTGATGTTACCTCCTGCTAGGCGGTCTTGTTGCAACTAAGTGACAGAAACGACAGGTGATCGGCAAATAGAGGTATCCAGCTGTGTCTATTGTGTCCATTGTCTGCCACTATTCCTGCCAGCTTTTATGGTCTTCAAGATAAATCTATGAAAAGGAGGAAAAGAGGTGGTGGTAGTGGGTAACCTGGTCTCGGAGCTTGGGGTCTACTGCTTCTTTCAGATTCTCCAGTAGGAATCTGTTTAGAATCTTGCCCAGTACTGACAATCCCATGGTCCTTCAGTATTTTCCGCAATGTTTGAGTGTTAATGGGGTGGACGTACATTGATGGGCGTATATTTGGTTAGTTGAAGAATAAATGGGCGTGATTTTGACTATGCGTGAGCGTTTAATATAGGACATAACTTATGCAGAGTTTGCAGTCCTGACGTAAATCTTACTGTTGGGAACAATTTAATTGAAATTTGATAAAGACCCACCTTCATCCTATTTCTCTACCTTTTTCATCACAACAGATTTCAACCTTCCAGTATGTCATTGAAACAAAGCATTTTCGCCGGTGGTGCGAAGCACAACGATGCAAAAGACGGTTGTAGGAATAAATATTTAACGATCGTCGGATGCTTCCTGATACTCATGAATAACGGTCTCACCTATTTTTGGGGAAACATGTCTGTCTATTGCACGTCGTACTTCGTCTCTGTTTTGAACGTCACTTCCGGTGTACAAAGTCCTTGGGTATTTTCGTGTTTTACCATTATGTGGACTCTTGGTATCCTCGTCTCCGGTTCAATTTCCGTGCGAATCGGTAGGCGCTTTACCACATTGCTTGGTGCTGTAGTATTTAACACGGGCGTCTTCTGTAGCTATTTCTCCGTGCAGAATTCGCTTGCAGCATTAACAGTCACCATAGGAGCAGTACCAGGATTGGGGATTGGCCTCATGGATGGTTCCGGTTTACAGTTGGGCATTGACTGGGAAGAAAAGAGAGTTGGCCTTATCACATGCATTCTTCAGGGCTCCTTCTCATTTGGTGCAATCATTATAAATCAAGTCATAACGCTGTATACAAATCCAAATAATCTCACCCCGAATTGGTATCTAAGCCCGACTAAGTACTTCACGCAAAAGGAGGTTCTGGATAAAGTTCCTTCCATGTTTTTGGTTGTCGGCTGCTATACATCGTGTTGGCATCTCATTGGATTTTTCATGTTGCGAGAAAAGCCTGCTTCAAGCCAAGCTGATGAGATGAGGGACGAAACTTCTCAAAATGCGACACCGTCCCAGTTGGATGAAGTTAATTATAACGCGGTGGAGCATGGAACGTCCTTGACGCAACGTAATTTTAATAAACAACGTGCGGATCGGTGTAACTTAAAAGTGAAAGAACCAATTTCAAACAGCCCCGCGACGACCGAAAGAGATACGTTGCATTACAAATCGGTAGCAAATTCGAAGCTGTCAGAATCTAAATTTAAAGAAGCCGATGATGATGGATGCGACTTAAAAATGCAGGAATCCTCCTCAGAAATGGGCACGAAGACAATGACATACAAGTTATCAGCTTCGACAACTGGGAATAACAGGGATTACACGTTCAGAGAAGTGTTGGAAACCAAGTTATTTTACGTTTGTTGGATGTGTTTCCTACCTATCTCAATGACCGTTATGTTATCCAATACCTATTATAAAACCTTTGGTCAAGTCTGGATAAAGGACGATTATTTCATGACAAACATCGCAACTGTCATGAACGTAGGCAACGCAATGATGAGCACAATAACGGGTATTCTCGTCGACTGTTTTGGAGCCAAGAACTGTACCGTATTTGTGAGCGGATCTATGGCATTAGTACTGTTCTGGTACTACTTCACTCCTATGTTGAATCAATGGCTGTACATGGTGACTGTTTTGGTCTTCGTATGCCAGGCGGGATCAATGTTTGCCACCTACTCAGCATTCCCCGCCTTGCTATTCGGCAAAAAACATTTCTCCACAAACTATGGAATGCTCATGACATCACACCTAATTTTCAACCTAATTAGTCCGCATCTCGTAGGCTTCATGTTGACAACGTTGGGCTGGTTTGCAATGTACACTTTCACAGGTGTCATCCTAGCTCTAAGCCTATTACCAATGATTTTTTTCATACCCAATGTTTAATGTTGTAAATGAATGTTGCAAATGTTGGAAATGAATGTTGTGCCAGCATTGAATACATTATGTATTGTTCTGTTTATGTTACTGTAATACCCTGATATATCGATATGATGTCTGTGCAAAGTCCAGCTGGTGCGGAGGAATATCAAAATTCTTAAGCCAGATGGAAGACAGTGTTGACATTTGTAAAGATGCCGTTGTAAAAGAGATAAGAATAGATGTATTCGATTTTTGTGAATGAATACGTGTTTATAATGTAACTTCGCTTTTAAGATATTTGCTAATGTTTAATTAAATTACAGATTTATATCATTCATCAAACGTCAAAAGTATGGAGCTCTTTATCAATGCCAATCTTAAAGCTATGTATGAATTTTGAGGCTTTTGTGTCCAATTTCAGATTGGTCCAAGTTTTCACCGTTAGAAAAACCGACGTGTTTAGTCTTTTTGTGTAGAAGATCTAACATTAATCTTAAATTTATCATATATGAGAATACCCAAAGAACTTTCTGTAACCAATATTGTCAATGTTATAAACTACTAGCTGGGCTCCCGGCTTCGCACGGGCTTGTAAAAAACACTTTATTTTAATTAAAGTATACAGAACTCCTTTTAGCTTGATGGATGGATCTAGATTCTAGATCCAGATGTATTTAGATTTTTTTTATATAGATTTGGTGCAGATTTAGATCTATTCCTCTAAAGCGACAAACCTAGAATGATAGATCTACTACATGTACTAAATGCCCGTCTAGACTTAGATCTAGATCTAAATTCTTTCTAGAGGTCTGAGTCTATATTATTATTATGATATTGGATTGGTTGCTGTAGACGCTATTTATTTCTACAGAGGAGGAACAGTATCGATACTAAGCCTTCGACATGACTTGTCTGTTTAAATACTTTTGCCTAATCGGATAATTAGATATCGAATACCAAGATCGAAAATACTGTCAAACGTCTTAGTTAAGAAAATGTCTCAAAATACAAATGGAAACCCACAGTGATTCAAACAATAAGTTTTGTGAGTGCATATATTTGGTAACCAAATTGATTTATCGGCCTACAACATAGAAGATATTTCCAAATGATTTTTGGCGAAAACCGCATGTTGATTGGTTTTGTAGTTCAGGAGGAAATAGGTATTTTAAATTCTCCCCCACCGCTCTTATCTATATAAAGATTCCATATAAAGGAATCAAGTCGCTCCGTTTTCTCAGGTATTTCAGAGATGGCATGCTCAAACATCTTAAACGAGTATCAATTTAGGGGCATGTCATTGAATATTTTCCAAGAGTGCTGATAGTCGTTTAAATAAAGGGCTCCATATATAATTACAATATTCCAATTTTGTCGAATAATTGGCTTATATAACGTTATGATCAAGTCGGCATCCATATATTCAAAGCTTCTAAACATGATACTTAAGACTCTACGATATATGATATGTTATGAAATGGCATACTATGATAATGATATGATATGTTTTTATATTGTATGTAATGAAATGTCAGTACATCAGCTATTCTCCCACCTGCATCCTAAAACGAAAAAAAGAGATGACTTCTTTTCTCCAGACAGAGATAATCTCTTCGACAGAACAACAACAGCTCCATTGCAATTATATAATTAGTATTTTATCTTATGAATATTATTATCTTTATCAATAAATATTATTATCATTGTCATATTATTATGATGATTATTATTATTATTATATTATTATTATTTTTATAATCATTATTATTATTATTATCATTATTATTACTATTACATTATTATTATTAGTAGTAGTATTAGTAGTAGTAGCAATAGTAGTAGTAATAGTAGTAGTAGCAGTAGTAGTGGTAGAGGTAATACTACCAACAAACACCATTACCAACAACAATAATAATAATAACAATGATTATGGTGAAAATAATAATAATAATAATAATAATGATGATAATAATAATAATAATAATAATAATATAATAATAATAATAATAATAATAAAAATAATAATAATAATACTCCTCATCATCATCATCATCATCATCATCATCATCATAATGATAATAATAATAATAATAATAATGTAATAATAATAATAATAATAGTAATGATGATAATGATAATAATAATATGACAATGATATTAATAGTTTTTTGATAAAAATAATACTATCAATGAGATAACAACAATACTAATATAATTGCAATGTAGCTAAGACCAAAACACCGTAGCTCTATACATTTAAATGTCAATAAAACTAGACAATCAAATTTTGAGTAGTGTTGATTTTTCTATTCATAATTGTAGGGCAGCAAAAACGTGAATCAGGGTGGCATCGAAAAAAACACCAATTAGAAACACAAAACTTATCTCCTATCATGTCACTATCTTTGATCAAATTGTAGAATTTGAGTATTTTTCTCTTTTGCTTTGTTAGAAAAGTGCCTCTTTTGACCTAAATAAGATGGCGGCAGTCATGTTCAATAGTGTCCATCTCCGTATTCCCAACGGTAGCCTACAGAGCGAGAGTAGGCAGAGCTAAAGGCGTTCGTAATCTCGTAATACGTCATGATCTATGTGTAAAACTATAATGCAATTGAGAAATATAAAGAGTCACTTCCATTCTCTTTATTGGTCAAGTATTCTATCGATCAACAAAACAAAATAAACACTAAGATACGATAATCCGAAGAAATCAGAAATCAGATGCATATCATTTAGATATATACATCTAGCTATTGCTTCATTCAGGTTTGGGGTTTTTAGAAGCCATTAAAATAGTTTACATGCCAAGACACCGTAGTTAGCTTGGTAGATCTAGATCTAGATCCAGCTGTACCTTTTACTTTTATGTACTAAAGGTTAAGTGAGCTCTGAGTAATTACGTCTCAAATAGCTAAGGGGTAACGAACTCACTTTTTACGTGAGAACTCATCGGTTCGAAACCGTGCTTCGTCGTTTTGGTGTCTTTTTGTTGATTCGTTTTTATTTCTGTTTGCTCTTTTTTTCTTTTCTAATTTGCATTTTTCTTGTTCTCACTTTCTTGAGTTTAAAATGATAAATAAACTTATTATACCGTAGGTAGTAGACTAAACCCTAGGATTGCAATAGAAGTCACAAAATTATTAGAAGACAGCCTTAGAATAATTAAGGTGTTGGTCTATAGTTTCCCTTTCGATAAAAAAGAATTGAAAAATGATGGATGACATTTTTCGCCCGCTTGGGGCATTTAATCCTGGCATTATTCGCCCCATTGGTGATGCTGTCATAGTTATAATTCGGATCTGGGACCAAATAACTGTCAATAAATTATGTAAATTGTTCATTGCCTTTAAAAGTGAGTCAGGACTTGCTTTTATTTGCTATTTCACTTACGTTGTCTATTTTTGATAACTATAAAGTCTAATATAGGCCTAGTTAGTAGATATACATGCAATAGGTAATAGTAACTCGATCTAGATCTAGATTATAGTTTACCTTTTTAAGCGTGTGAACACAGTGAACTGGTACTTGCGATACAAGCGAACGAGAAAATACACGTCCGTGCAATATAACCCACAAGCTGATATTTGATAGCACACAGTGAACAAGCGCAACTCGCGCTTGCCACGCACGGGATATAGGGTCATACAGGGTCATAAATCTTGTTTTCTCGGCAACATTCTTCCTAGGGAAGCTTAGGGGACGTATTAAATGAATTAAAATGTGTTAATATAACCTCTCTGATTAAACTATCAAGTACAGTGTACCATGGCGGAATTAGAGGAAGAGCTGTTTTTACTAGACAACGTTTTGCTTAAAATTCTTCTTCTTGAAAATGATAAGAAAATCGGGGTTCATGAAATTAATAAAAGACGCAGATATGAGGGAGAATACCATCACTTATTCCCTCGACTTAAAATAGCCCCAGTCGCTTCCATTCTTATATGAGAATGAATGTAGACACCTTCAACTACATTTTACTAAAGGTTGAGCTCAGGATCATCAAGAATTGGTGCAACTTGCATCAACCAATTATGGCAGAGGAACGTCTCGTCGTCACCATAAGGTAAGTCATACAGATGTTTTATTTTAAATAAGATGTGTATTGGCAATGACAACTTAATTATTTCCTAACAATAAAATGAACGACAGTAAAATAATTACAGTACCGTAAATTTTTAATGATTTTAAAGAGCAAAAAAAATTGAAGAAAATATATGTGATTTAACATTGATAATCATGTGGATCGTATTCGGTGGCGTAAGATGTAAAACTGTGAGGTGTTGAAGCTGTGCTGTAACTTTGATATGAGGGTGTTGGTGTTGTCGTCTCTTGTGATTCTTGTTGATTTATGTATTGATGTAGTGGTGGCCTAGGTGCGGTGGCAGGCGGGAATACGAATTCTGCAAGTACCGACTGCAGACGGTTTCGCACGGCCAGTTTCAAGTGTTGAGGCACCATTTTTAAGTAGGGGTGTAATGATTTCAGAAATAGAAAATCAGCATCGTTTGTCATCTCATTCTTTTGTTCCCTTTCTTTTAGAAATTCAAGTTTTTTCTCTTCAATGTCAAGAATTTCTTTGTAACTTGTATTGTCCCTTTTCCTTTTATGTATTGGCCCTTCCCTTGTGGCTTGAATTCTAGTCCTCTTTGATGAGGAGTCTCGAGACGGCCCAGGCTCTGGATTCTCGAACTCCTCAAGAGGCTCTCGGGGTGTTGAAGAGGCATTCTGGCCATCAAAGCCCACCCCACCACTGTCATCATCTTCATGTTCTTGTCGAGCTCCTGGAATAGGCGAATCCTCACGAACAGATGCTGTAGATACATCTAACTCCAGTGAGTCAAATGACGCACGTGGAGTGACAATATCTCTCAAAAACAGAAGTTGTTGGAAATACTGCCACTTTGACTTTGGGTGGCTGCTTGCGCCATCCCCTGATCTGGCCACCGGCCGCTTGCTGTATTCGGCCGCAAAGTAGTCACGGAGTGATTTCCACTTGTTCTTTAAAGCTGCCTCTGAAAATAAAAACATATTAAATTATGCATTCTGCTTACCAGTCACGTTAGCAAAACATAATAATATCTCTATATTTGTCCATTGGCTATAGCTGATTTGCCGTGTAATTTATGCATAGATATAATTGTATTATTAATCTTATGTACTTCTCAGATTCCTTGCAACGGGATCATCTTTCAAATCTCTTGCCTTCAACTTCAGAATGGGAGCTTCCACTGTGGCAAAAATTGTTTCTGAAACTGTTACTGTCTTGTGGGATGAACTTCAACCTCTACACATGCCAACGCCAACAAGAGAAATATTTCAGTCTGTGTCGGATGACTTTTACAATCTCTGGAATTTCCCTAATTGTGTAGGGGCATTAGATGGGAAACATATACGAATTCGATGCCCGAGTAAATCAGGATCTATGTTTTACAACTACAAAAAATATTTTTCAACTGTTTTGCAAGCAGTTGCTGATGCTCATTATAGATTTCTAACAATCAACGTAGGCGGTCACGGAAAACAGAGTGATGGTGGTACTTTTCAAGCTTCTGGCCTTTATCGTGCTCTGGTGGAAGGAAAGCTTCAGTTGCCAGAGCCTACAACCTTACCAAACACAAATGTTGCTGCTCCATTTGTGTTCGTTGCTGACGAAGCATACCCTCTAATGACTCATCTTTTAAAACCATACAGTGGAACAAATCTACCTCTAGAGGAAGACTGCTTCAACAAGAGACTTTCAAGAAGTAGAAAAACTGTGGAGTGTACATTTGGAATAATGGTCGCAAAATGGCGTGTGCTAACCAAGGAAACAGAAACCAATATTGAGCTTGTTGACCACATCGTTAAATGCGTGTGTGCGCTCCATAATACTGTCATTGACAAAGAGGGTATGGTGCACAATCTAACAGAGGTGTCTGTGGAAAATACAGACATACTGTGGGACCGTGTAGGGAGACCATGCAACGAAGCAAAAGGCGTCAGGGATGTTTTCAAAGCGTATTTTGCTAAATACAGTAGTTACCACCTAATTGGACGCCGGCTAAATGGACGTTTCGCCTTAGTGGACGTTTTTTCAGTGAAACGTTATTTTTATTATCAAA
>JBCHJU010472284.1:0-12452 GCA_039654505.1 Plocamopherus imperialis
GCTGTACTGTTTGCTCTGTGCATCTGTGCAAGGGTGTTTGTTACTCAAAATTTCACAAACTGTTCTAAATATGAAGGGAAAGCAACAAAAAAGTAAACTTTTTCAATTTTTTCTGTTTTTATATTTTTTTTTTCACAAACAAGATAATGAGAAACAAATAAGTGTTGGATGTCAAATTAAAGATAATTTCATATTCTTTCTAAAACATATTTCTATTTTATTCTTTCTTTTATTGTTCAAACGTTACAGATTTTTTTATTGATAACAAGTACCATGGCACAGCAGAGTTATCTCCCTGCCCTTGGACATCCACTGGGTGACAGGTTCAAAATGTTTGAGTGGGAGAGGGTTAAAGATAAAAATTTTACACTACATTCCAAAACAACAACTTTGTGTTAACTGTCTTCGCATCGGCCACACCGGCAAGCCCTGCAAGAGCCAAAGTGCATGCAACTGCTGTGGTGGTCCAAAGCATGAAGAAAATTGTACCAAAAAAAAAAAAAAAAATGCAAGAACTGTGGAGGGGGTCATGAGACCAATTCCAAATCATGCCCTCCCTTCGTCAAAGAAACAGATATTGAAAAACAATAATAACTACCAAAACTACCTCGTTCGTACAGGGAATCCTTCCTCGTACAGGGAGTCATTCCAATTTTCTTGACAAAGCTGGAATATGTACCATTATGGCGATTCAATGTTGCGGACAAACTAAATCTGGTCTTCAATGCCAGAAACGTGTGATAGACGGCCTGTTGTGCCACCTCCATATGAATCAACAGCCATGTTTTGATCCACAGAAGCCAATGGATCACGAAGAACGTCGTCATCCTATATGTTAAGAAATCGAGGACCACTTTTTGCTCAACTATATCATGAACATAATCCTAATGATTCCGAAGAAACCCAACGTACGAAGGAGCAATAACCAATCTAGTTCCAATCTAGTCAATCAAGGTTGGCGCCAGACAGACGTGATTCTAACAGCAAGTACAGTTCTCGAATTCAAATAAGTTTTGTCATAATTAATCAATACTAACCCATTAAAATTTATATTTACGGTAATATTAACACGAAAGCTGTAATTATTCACTGAAATTCTCCATACATTAACGCAAATAGGCTTCAAACACTATACCACTTCACCAACCACTAGCCATCGACAATAGGTCAGTACATTACACAGCCCTAAAAATAAAGAGATAGATGTAAACACGACCCTAGTTTCTGTAATATTTCCCTAAATAGGTAGGTTTTATATATTCCTAATGATCAGTTTCACTTAAATTAAATACATTTACAACAATTTTATAGATCTCTAAATTTAAAAGTGTGTAATTGTACACCTAGCATACTTTAGAAACCAGTCTGAGCTTTAGAACTAGAACAAAGATATCGTCTAGATCTCTAGATTTAGGTCACGAACACGACAGACAAAACAGTTCTAATACTAAAGGTATATAAATATAATATAAGTAGATTTAGAATCTAAATCTAGACAATATTTCCTTTTCATATTAAATATATATTTTTGGCAATTTTAGACCAATTGGATCTAGATCTGGCTCCTGGTCCAACCAAAACAATGGTCAAAATCACACTTGCTAAAATCTTACTTTTAGGACTAATCTTGACTTAAAGCCAGATCTAATGTGGATCTAGAACTAAATACATATAATGTTGGGCATTTTAGCTTAAGTATGATTATTACCTTGTACATGTATTGATTCACTTTTATTTGTTTCTTTATATTTATGGAGCTGCTCAGTCTAGAGAGCCTATATTATATATATGATTTTTTTTCTTCCTTCCTGTTTCTTCATCCAGCTAATGCAGATGGTCAATCTTGACTTTAATAAAAATCCTCCATCATCTAATAGAAATCCATTGCATCCTGACTCACTATTGAATGTGATATGTTGAATATGTCGTCCTTTACCAATCAACCAACAGGTTATGGGCCCAGGTATCGTTTATTATTCGATGGAGATGAAAGAAAATTTGATCTCTGAGAAGTAAAATTCCTAGGATGCCGTAATAGTAATACGGCCATCCGTGTTATGGTGTCAAATTATTTGTAGAACGTTGGAAGGACTTGCATCCATTTTTTTTTTTCATCCATCCAACAGTCAGCACAAATTCGAGTTCAACCATACGGCCGAACAGCAAGGGATGACGCAACGCGCTGGAGCCCCAAAACACAAAAAACATGAAAAGAGGAGATGTGCGTGTCAGGCAGCAGGGCAACATCGTTGCAACTGTGTGGGAAGACAAGCGTCTCGTCTCCACACTGACAACGAATACTACCCCCGCATTGACGACAGTTTCTTGCCCCTCAACGCATGGTTCTGTCGACGTCAAAATTCCATCCCCCATCGCTGCATACAACCAATGCATGGGGGGTGTTGACCGCTTCGATCAGCTCTGTTCATATTACCCAGTCGGGAGGAGATCTGTCAAGAGGTTGAAATACATTTTCTGCTTTCTTCTACAAACTGCACTCGTCAACAGTTAGATTGTTTATTGTGTCCCCGTCCTAATGGGAGACGCATGAGTCAGATTGACTTCAGGCTGGCAATTTCTGACATGCTGGTCAAAGGAAACATCTGCAGGAGGAAAGGCACCATTGCACAACATCCTGCAACTCTTGGGGTTGGCACAGCTACCCTCTTGGATCACCGGCTGATTCGCCACACCGGTAACTTTAAGGCGATTTGACAAGAATACTCAGCCACCCTTTGGTGGCAGCTACGGTTATCCATGAGGCGGGTAACATGCTTCCTGCCATGCATTCCTGAGTCAAAAAAAGGAAAACAGGACTCCCATGGACAGGCTGACTGTGTCACTTTGCCCAAGGCTACAACTTCATTCCAACAAAGCACATTGTTGTTGTTGACAAAGACACGCCAGACAATCCTGTACAGGCACAGTTCGGTCAAATGACATGAAGCTGTACCTTCCCACTCCTGACAGTAGACACATTGCCCGTCCCTCTTTCACGCACGGGAATCGAGGAGAGGTCGCCTTCATTCCTTTTTTCTATTCCAAAACCTTACCACTATAAACACGCCTTTAGACTTGCTACTTGAGGAAGGGGAGGAATGATCTAATGGTGTTTAGGACATACGTGTAATGTTCCTTTCAGACTCAAATCCACTTGAAAAAATGCATATCGCAAACGGTCGAGAAACTGGAAAAGCGACAAGATGATGCTGAAAATGTTCATCTTACTGTAAGCGAAGACATAGAAAGACGATTGCCAACGTTGAAGAGCTGAAGAGCAAGTGAGTTCTCCATAAGCCACAAAGCAATCATTGCCCACATTGGCTCTTTGCCAGGCAGAACATCAAGTGATTCACTCCGTACAACACCGAAGTAGATTTGTTACTTGAGGAAGGGGAAAATTTATCTAATGGTTTTTAGGACATACGTATAATGTTCCTTTCAGACTCAAATCGACTTTGAAAAAATGCATATCGCAAACGGTTGAGAAATTGGAAAAGCGACAAGATGAAGTCGACAATGTTCATTTGACTAAAGCAAAGACGATTGCCAACGTTGAAGAGCCAATCAGTTGGCCTCGTACTCGACCCCTCAAAGTTGGCGCATGCGCGGATTGACATGGTATCAACTATAAAAGTGGAAGACACAGGCGAATGGATGCGCCACCTACCAGACCCAGATGGTCTGCCGACTGCTTCAGGCTTCGTCTACTTGCAGCCCTGCAGCAGCTCCATATTGCAGAACTTTCTGTGATCTCAGGTAAGCCAATTATAGATCTGAGATTACAATACCTTAAACAAGGATTTCAATAAGGTCATATAGCCATGACGGATTTTCCCAAGAAGAAGAGTGCAGACGAGGATGAGAAAGTGTTTCCTTACCTTTTTCTCATTCTACATGATACACGCTTTGATTTGTGTCTGGGTGTGTTACTTGTAGCCCAGGAACATTTAAGTCTTTTCCAAACATTCATGTGGGAACGATATGGGGAACTTTGCAACTCATCTTTATGCACATTTTCATTAACAAATTCCAGCCATGGTTTTTGAAAGTGCAAAAAGTGTGAAAAAAAATGTCATCCCAAAAGTGCACAATGATTAGAGCGGTGTCTGCAGTTCCGACCACTTTTGAACTTTTCCAGGTGGCTGCAAGTTTGGGTATGCCTCAAACAACCTTACATGACCGGTTGCATAAAAAGGTGTCTATGGAGGCTGTGGGGAACACCGAGCTGACCCCCATGGAAGAGGTCGACCTGGCTGGGGGGGGGGGGTGTACACGCCAAGTTAGGGACGAAACAAGGCCAGCATCTGCCGGCAACTGAAGCTTATTTTGGACGGGGCAAACAGAACTTCCAGGTTCAAAAATGATTACCCTGGTGAGTCCAGCGTTCCAATAATACACCAGTGCACATGTAGATTTATGTAAACATTATTGAACACATTTTAATGCTCCCTTCTAGGTAAAATTCTCACTTCTAATAAAGATCAAAATGTCTTGTCTTTTCTGATTCTTCAACAGGTAAAGATTTGTATTATGGGCTCCTAAAAAGACATCCTGACCTAACAGCTATCGAAGCAAAGATCCATGGCGGCACCTTGAAAGATGATATCCTTTTTACCGAGCTCGAGCGTTGGTACAACGCCGATGAAACCGGCTTCGCCATGTGCTCAAAGAGCGGCAAAATTGTGTATGGGAAAGAGTCTCAAAACGTTTTGAAAATATTTCCAACACACAATTTTGCCGCTCTTGGAGTAGTGTGGGCTCTTGGAGAATGCCAGCCACATCGTCCAGCCTTGTGATCTTCGCCTTTATTGAAGTCTGAAGAGCGCGTGGAGGAAGTCTATCCTGGAGTTCCAGGATGAAAACCCTGGTCAAGTCGTCACAAAGCGGCCCTTTGCCACGGTATTCCAAAAGGCATGGGATGATGCATCCTCCAGACCAAAAATGGGGATCCGAGACTTCAAGGAGGTTGGCATTTTCCCTCTTGACACGGACACAATTGTCAATAGCAGGAAACTAGAACCCTGGCAACTGTATGTTCTATCCAAACCTGCAGCCACAATTCCCTCACCAGCAGCTTTCAAGTGCCAGCTGCAATATTTCAGAACTTGATCATGCAAGCCAAAAGTTCATGTGGAGCCCCAACATCGGCTGTAGCGACCATCCCAGCCCCGTCAACCTCCCAGTCCAATGAAGCTTCAAACACCCAACACCTTGCGGCACGTTTGCTGGCAACAGAAGACTCTTCAACCCAGTCCACCTCAGGCACCGGTACCAAACCAACTCCTGCTTCCTCAAGCATGTCGACATTTGCTAACATACTTTTTCCGCAAGTTATGCTACCAGAGAAAAAGAAGAAGAAGAAGATTGAAAAGGTGCCAAAGGCAATGACAGGATAGGACTTCCGTCAATTCATGAAGAGAAAGCAAGACAAGAAGGCACAAGAGCAGAAAGAAAGGGAAGAGCGGAAGATTGCACAAGAAGCAAAGAAACAGAAAACAGAGAAGACACTTAAGACAGAAGAGAGGGAAAAGAAGAAGCGATGAAAAGAGCATTGGAAAAAGAGATGACTTAAGAGCTGGCAAGAAGCAGCGTCGACGAATATGTTGGCCCAGTAGAAACCAACAAGCGTTTCAAGTGCGATGGACCTCAGTGGGATGACCCAGGAAGAGATAAAAGCCGTTTTCTTTGCCTTTTGTTAAAATGTTCTCTCGTTTAATTTTGCTTCCTGTTATTAGATCTAGCTCACAGTTAAAATTATGTGCCCTGTTTGTTAAAATGTTCCTCAGTTTGATTTTGTTTGTTTTCAGTTCAAAGTTAAAATTATGTGCCTTAAAAAAAAAAAATGTTCCTCGGGCGACTGTTTGAGCCCATCTAGAATGGGGTAACGCGCTATAAAAGCAGCATTCATTATTATTTATTATCCTCTCGTCTGGTAATATTTGTGATTTTGCTGATGGACTAGATCCCTTTATAGTTGTTATATTTATGACTCTAGTATTACATCACAACCAATATGCCTCACAGACAAAACATTGAAATACAAGTCTGACAATGCACATGGACACAAACAGCCCAAGGACCGTCTACCTGTTCTTCTGGCTGCGAAAATGGATGGCAGTGACAAGCTGCCCCTGCTGGTCATTGGCAAACCGAAAAAAGCCAAGTTGTTTTTGTGGAGTCGTCCAGCCTCTCTGTGAATACCATGCAAAGAGAGCGTGGATGTTAAGTGGCATATTCGAGGAGTGGGTTCGGAAGCTGGACAGGAAAATGATGTGTGGTGGCAGACAGATTGTGCTTCTGGTGGATAACTGTCCTGCCCACCCTGCAGCTACGGGTCTCATGGCAACAAAGCTTGTGCTTCTTCCCCTAAACACAACGAGCGTGCTGCAGCCATGTGATCAGGGGATCATATAAGCCTTCAAACGGCTTTATCGGAAGAGCGTTTTAAGCCAGTACTTGTCTCCTCTGGATTCGGGAGGCAGTGCTGACAGCATGCGTATCACAGCCCTTGATGCTGTCTTTACGATGCGATCTGCATGGAGGGACATCGCACAGTCGACCATTACCAACTGCTGGCGACATGCAGGCTTCACCTTGGGCCCATTGGCCCCTCAGGAACTGACACCAATAATTGAGCAGGAGACAGTGGTGGAATTTGACAATCTCTTTGAAAGGCTTGGAGCACTCCTTCCTACCAGTACACTGTTGTGTTAAAGCTGAAATTTATATGGGCATTGACACAAGGGCACAAACACCAGCAGTGCTGTCTGATGCTGAAATCGTGGAACAAGTAAGGATACCCAACAAACCGACGACCAAACATTGTGATGACGAATCGGAGTTCAAGGACAAAGTGTCGGTGACCAAAAGTGAGGCAAAGAAAAGTGTGGAGACTTTGATGAGAAACTATTTTCTAGTCAACGACGGGGAGCAATTTTTTTATGCCCTTGGTGACATGGAAAAGTTTGTTTTGGATGTGGGAGAAAGAGAGAAGAAGCAAACATGTATAACCTCCTTTTTCTCTTCTTTAAACAATAAATAAACAAAGTTAACATGTACATAGGTTTACATTGTCTTTCTGTGAGAATGAGGAGTGTTTGGGGAAGAAAAACAGTGTATGTGTGTGCGACTGAAATAAAGAACTACTAATGTGAAGAAGTGACTCTGTTGCCCGGGCTTGTTCTTTATTTTAGTGTTCCATTGATGGAATGAACTTATATTTGTAGCATGAACTTTTGCAACCACATTTCAATACAAGTAATGTCCACTAACGAATGTGACATTTTTTTTTTCTCTATTTTGATTTTTATGTTGCACATGCTCCCAATTTTTTCTGAATTATATTCAATTAAATACATTTGGCAGGTTTCACAACAAGGGGGTATGGAAAGTTCCCATTCACTGGAAAAAATTCACTTGCTTAATATGACACTTACTATATATCAAATGAAAGGTCTTAAAGCCATGATCAGGAAAATATAGGCCTCAGACTAGGCCTGTCGGTGATCGCCTGATCGACTCGATTATTCAAGTGATATGAACGATCATACTCGATTACCTTTTTCTCGATCGTGGCGATCCAAGTAATATGTAAACAATCGATGCGGTGACGAGTTACTTGAGACATCTATGAAAATTAAATGCTGAAGTGACTAAGCTACCCGCACTATTAGAATCATTTGACAGCTTAATTAGATTCAAATCATTTCTAGAGTTTACATACATACGGTCATAAAACGTTAATCGCAATATTAGGGGAAGATAGCATGATCGGTGGTGATCGTATGGTCGGTGGTGATCGTATGATCGGTGGTGTTTCCATCAAAAAGAACGAAAATGCAACGACACCGTAAGAAGTAGGGTAGAGTCGGGTAACTTCGGCATGCGGGGAAATTCGCCACCCTCACTTACCTTTCCTCAGAATATATGGTAAAACCCAACCCCCCTACTAAAATCAAGTGAACTCTTCCTGCCAATGAAAAGCAAAGAATCTTGAGGCTTCATCAAGCTAACGAATCATAGCATTTGTTTTAATTGTGACGTCAAAATGGTGTGACATTGGCACATTGGAAGCATCTCTTCGCTCGCGACTCGTCAATGTGACACTAAGTGTGTTGCTGCATGTATACCAAGCCAAGTTACGGCACAAGACAGAGTCTATAACACACGCGAGTTAAACTGGCGAAGTTAGCCTACCCGACTCTACCCTAGACTGATCGAGTTGCCAGATCGTAAACCCACGCTAAGATCGAGTTGCCAGATGTTATCTCTTTCTTTCTTTCTTCACCGCACTAAGAAACTGACTAGACGCTACACGATTGACTTTCTTCTCTAAATTGCTATCGACCAAATTTCGTGGATTATCTTGATATTTTTCTTCAACATGCCATCAATTGTTTGGAACTTCTTTACCAAAGAAGGTGCGATAGCCAAGTGCAATGTTTGCAATTACAAATGCAAACACAGCGGCAACACCACGAATTTGAGAAGGCATCTCTCAAGTAAACACCCAGCCCTCTTCCACGCAAAAGAAGAAGAAATAAAACAAGAACGTCAAGTGCCTCAATCACTTCCATCACCACCGGTATATCTACAGGCGCCGGACCAAGCACACAAACTCGCACACGGCACCAGGATATTAAAGATGTGTTTGAAAGACAGTTAAAATTTGGAAGGGATTCACCAAGAAGGAAGGCACTTGACAATATGGTCGCAGAAATGATATGTCAGGACTTGCAGCCCTTTTCTGTTGTCGAAGATATTGGATTTAGGCGGCTTATTCATGGCCTGGACCCCATATATGAGCTACTGGGAAGGACAACCTTAACACAGGAAATCATTCCTAAGTTGTACCACAGAGAGGTAGAGCAGCTGCAGAAATAGCTTGAGGAGGTTGAATTTGTTGCCCTCACTACTGACGATTGGACCTCAAGGAGCACAAAAGGATATATGTCCAACACAGTCCATTTTGTCACCAAAAATATGATGCTGCAATCAAAAGTGTTGGAGACAAGAAGAATTACAGCCCAGACAGATGCACACCACATTACAAGTGAATTGCAGGAGGTCATGACGTCATGGAAAATAGAAGATAAAGTGTTTGCCATCGTAACAGATAATGCTGCAAACATGAAAGCTGCCATTGCACTTTTAAAGAAACGCCATGTACTCTGCTTTGCCCACACATTGAATTTGGCTGTTCAAAATTGTTTAGACAACCAGGTGATGCTTGAGAACGTGAGGGAAAAGATCAGGAATATTGTATCTTATTTCCACAGGAGTGTTAGGGCTGCAAACGCCTTTGAAACCGAGCAAAAGAGGGAGATTGAGAAAAATGAGCACTACACTCAATTGGATACTTCTACTTCTACTGCAACTTCAAGACCAAAAAAGCTAATACAGGAGGTCAGGACACGATGGAATTCGACATTCTACATGTTGGAGAGATTTTTAAATCTGCACAAAGCAGCCAATCGTGTTTTGTCTGATCATCTCAAAAATGATCTGCAGGTGCAGCGGATGGAACTGGACATCATCAGAGATGCTGTTGACGCCCTTCGACCTTTTAGGGCAACAAGAGAGATGTCATTTGAACATTTCACATCCATTTCTAAGGTGATACCAATGGTAAAGGGACTCAAAGGCCTCATGAATTCAAAATTGAGGAACAAGCAATGCCCGATTGTAAGAGAACTGCTGACTCAACTCCAAAATCGGTTCCCCTATCCTGAGGAGCGATTTTTGTGGGCAGCAAGCACTTACTTGGATCCTCGCTTTAAACAAATCTCTTTTCGTGGCCACGAAGCTAGTCTTGAATCAACCAAAAAAAGATTGGTGCTACAGTTTCCCCCAGCTCCAGCTCCAAGTGACCAACCAACGTCATCACAAGCAGTGCCAAAGCTGCAGATTGTAGAGGGCTCCATTTGGTCGACGCATGATGTAATGGTTGAAAATCTGCAAACAACTGCTGAGCAACCAACAGTCAAGCCAGTACTTGAAATCACGAAATATGAAAAGGACACAGTCCAACAAAGAACAATAGACCCCTTGGCATGGTGGAATGTCCATGGAGAAACTATGCCCGAACTGAAACGGTTGTCAAGGAAATATCTTTCATGTCCAGCAACTAGTTGCCCAAGTGAAAGACTATTTTCCAAGGCAGGGGAACCTATCAGTCAAAGACGCACAAACTTAAAAGACTCGGACATCAATATGGTTCTGTTTATAAATAAGAATGCCACGAAGAATTAGACTTTTAATTTACTTATATTATATGTACTTTTTTATATAGAAATATTTTGTTAGTATGAATGATGAAAGAAAGTTAATTAACGAGTGTTTATTCGCCAACCGGTTGGCCAATAATCTCAGAGTGTTATTCGCCAACCCCTCGGCTCAAATTATCGAAGGCGACGAGAGCTGGCGAGAACTTGATTCGAGACTTCGAGTGTTTTCCGGTTTCTCTTCCTTTGTGTTGACCAACATGGCGGACGCGGACGTCCACAGCATTGCTGTGGGGTCGAAGTTTTATTCTTTCAAAGAATTTGAACAATGTTTGCACAAATATGAATCTGAAACCTTCACTAAATTTGTAAGAAGTCAGGCTGAGAAACTTAAACCTGATGACCCACTCCAGGGAACCTTTGGGTATAAACTCTTGAGGTTCCGCTGCAAGCAAGGCCCCAAGAAACACAAGCCATCATCCCTACAGCTTCGACCACAGCAGAGGTTCGTGTTGAATATTTTTTACGAAACCTAATTTTTAGATCTAATTCTCTTTTGCATTGTGATCTAGATCTAGATCTAGAATCCTAAGTTTTTCACCCAGGATTTGAATATGCCTTCTTTATGTGTATTTGCTGTTAAATCCTGATCACCATTCATTAGACAGTAGTATCCAGTGCATCTATTCTCGCCAACATTAGTTTTCGCCATTTCCCAGGGGAAAGGTCAATATCTCTGTCATTATTCAGCGGGAATGCGAATAGTCTGACTCTACTTTTTACCTAGGAAGTCCTCTTCGAATCTGCAGTGGGTTTTTTGTGAATTGTAGCCATTCAATGTAAAAAAATCAACCATTTGAATGGCATGGATTTATTTCTTAGTGTGGCGAAAACCGGTTCAGGGAGGATATTAGTAGCTGGTACTGGTGATTTCCCAGGACTGTGACATTGTGGTGGTCCCTGCTAAAACAGAAAGGACAGACCCCCCAAAAAATTAGAACTTAAAGAAAGACAAATACTTTTTCTTGTTTACAGAAGAATGCATCTCGTCCGCTGTCCTATAGAGATAGTTACGCTTCTTCTCTTCGGGTATTGTGTGTTTACAATACAATGGATTCGTTTTATGATGATGTTTGGTCTCCTTCACCCATTCCACTCAAACGCTTTTTTATAAAAATTATTTAAGAGCGTCGTTGATCAGTCTCCACCCAATGCACATGAAACCCCATTGCTTTTTTTTTTTGTATTAGTTGACTTTTTTTTTTTCATTTTTCTTTTAAGAGCGGCGTTGATCAGCCTCCTTCACCCAATGCACATCACACCTCAACGCTTTTTTTTTTCGATTCTGATATATTTTTTTTTTATTTGAGCGTCCTGGATCGGCCTCCTTAACACCTCCCCCCACCTTTTTTTTTTATAGCGTCATGGATCGTCTCCTTCACCCAACGCACACCGAACCCCATTGTTTATTTGTTTTTTGTTTGTTTGTTTTTTTTTCATTTTTATGTAAGAGCGCAGTGTTTCGGTCTCTCACTCCACGCTTTTAAAATTTTTATTTAATAGCGTCCTTCACCCAACGCACATCGAACCCCCATGTTTTTTTTTTTTATTTAAAAAAAAAATCATTTTTATGTAAGAGCAAATGTGGGTCTCTTTCACTCCACCCTTTTTATTTTTTTTTTTTAAATTTTTATTTCTCGTTCTCATTCACCCAACGCACATCAAACCCCAGTGGTTTTTTTTTTTTTTGGTTTTTTTTTATTTAATTTTTTTTTCAAATTGGCGGGAAAAGGGGGCGTGGTGGGACTTGACTTGAACACAGTAGAGAAAGATGCCAACGCACACTGAACCCCATTGTTTATTTGTTTTGTTTTGTTTTTTTTTCATTTTTATGTAAGAGCGCAGTGTTTCGGTCTCTTACACTCCACGCTTTTTGAATTTTTATTTAATAGCGTCCTTCACCCAACACAATCGAACACCCATTTTTTTTTTTCTATTTAAAAAAAGGCCGTGGCTGCACGTACGGAACCGTACGATTAGACGTAATGCTATTCGTACGTGAGTCCTCCTTGAACTTGCCGTACGATCAGACTACGATGACGTTCGTGAGACCTCGTAACTACCAGCAGACGTTGCTCTTATTTTATTATGTGGACCTATCAACTAGAGCGTTACTTATAAGTTCAGTACTGTTTTATAGCCTTCTGCTACTTGTAGTAATGAGTT
>JBCHJU010472395.1:0-12442 GCA_039654505.1 Plocamopherus imperialis
TAGTAGTAGTAGTAGTAGTAGTAGTAGTAGTAGTAGTAGTAGTAGTGGTGGTGGTGGTGGTGGTGGTGGTGGTGGTAATAGTAGTAGCAGCAGTAGTAGCAGCAGTAGTAGTAGTAGTAGCAGTAGCAGTAGTAGTAGTAAAGTAGTAGAAGTAGTGGTAGTCATAGTGGTGGTAGTAGCAGTAGTAGTGCTTTAGTAGTAGCAGCAGCAGGAGTAGCAGTAGCAATAGCAGTACTGGCAGTAGGAGGAGGAAGAGGAGGGAACAAACTAGGGATAAAAGTACAGTGGAGAACACTTATAAAGAACAGGCTTGAAATGAATTGGCGGAAATAAAGAACGAATTTCGTTGCCCTGGCATTTTTCCTCTTTGTGTCAATAAAATTTTGACGCATGTAGCGAACATGCAATACATGTAATGGAACGACGGCTGTAACAAAAGCATTTTCTTGCCCAACGTCTTTATTTCCTTATTACTTACGACTGAAATAACCAACAAGTCCATTTCATTTGGATCTTTTCTGTGTTATGCCAACCGCTTACCTTAGGGGAAGGGGCTAGGTATGCTTTACGGCTTTACCTGCATGTGTCCCTTACGCACTTTCTAGATCAAGCATTACTTCATCATTTCTCAAAGCTACCAACAAGGTACAATACAATACATTCACCCTTTGTTAATCTGTTAAACCATTCAGTGGTTAGCAATATGATGATTGCCAATGATGGGGCATGTGTTAGGTTCTCGGACGGTTCCTAGGCCACGCCCATGCTAGAAAATGTTGACCAACCACACAAAGACAGAAAGAGAATCTGTACCTCGGCTTTACGCCCTCGTCTCACATTAAGACCGGAGAAATGATTACGTGAGTGACTGCCATACGGGCACAATATTGGCTGTCTGACTGAGACTTTCATTTCCACTGCTGTCAGTCAGAATTACGTCAATGGCCGTCGGGACGACTAGCTGGGCGAAGGGAATCTATTGTTGAAGGGTATTTTAGCATTTGGGTATGAAACATGCCTCGCATCTCTTTTGTTACACTTGTTTTGATCTCATTAGCATCTGTATGGTATCGCATGGCCAGTATTTCGTTTCGAGCGCTATGATAGGCCCACTGTATAGGCCCATTACTATCATGTTCATACATACATGTACATGTATTACTACGCTATAGCAGAACGATTCTTGAGGAGTGAACATACACTTGCCCGAAGTGAGGCCACCATGCACTATTTAATGATACGGTTTTAAAAGTGAAAACTTCAGTCAGAGTCAGACCAGAAAAACATGCATTAAGTTTTGTTTTAAATTAGGTGAAAGAGAGAGGAAAAATATCTAGAGATCTATTACTTTCTTTTCTCTTCTCAACAGAACAAACAAAAAAGCCAAAGGTAATGTGTATGCTAACCGTATGTGGTATAAGCAGTGTATTGGCAAAATATGCTATGTGTGAGTATGTGCGACTGAAATAACGAACTACTGATATAAAGAACGTTTTGCTATTGCCTGGGCTTGTTCATTATATCAGTGCTCCACTGCAGTTGTGATGCTGGTGGTTCTTGATGTGTAGGTACCTACAGAGTGGTAGTGACATGTATTTAAATTTGTAAAAACAAAATAAAAAGAAAAAAAAAAAAGAAAAAAGAAAAGATCTGCCAATATGATTGGATCTAGAATGAACAAGGCAAGTGTCATAATGGCAAATCATAAAAAGAGATGAGTGACGATGATATTTTGTGAGAAATGGAAATTTACCACTCTGAGCTTTGCAGGAAACTAATCATAGCTTTCTCCTAAATGACTATGGCTCCTTATATTTCAAGTTCCCATCTCATATACATACAGTACACAGTTCCAAGTGTAGCTCGAGTGTTTAAAAATTAGACAAATTAACGAAAAATACAATAGCATTTTTCTTTTTTTCTATAAAAGCTTTCTTTACTTCCACAAGCATCAACAATCATCACTACAAAGAGAATAAATACAAAAACAAACCCATTCAAAATAAAGACTAACAAGTTCAAAACACCATCAACTGTGACGACTTGAAAAATCCCCTCAAATAAACATATTATAATTCTCTGAATAACACTGAATTTGTTCGCTAAAGTTGAATTCTCTGACACCAAACGGTTAATGTGACAATACTGAAATTCAAACTTTACACCAAACAAAGAAGACAAAATAACATTTAAATATAAACCCCCCTTAAAAAAAAATATAAAAAAATGATGCTCCACTTTTGTACATATGAATAACCCACTGGGGAGCATCTTAAAAAAAAAAAAAAACCACACAAAAAAAAGCCCATCCCTAAAAATGGGGAGATTCATTTGATCAATTTGCACATGCTCAAGCCCACTGAAGAGTGGCAAAGCTTAATTATTATCCCTTGACAGCCTTAAATAAAATATAAACAGAAACAAGTAAATTACATGATAAACCAATATTCCATATACGGTACCAAAGAAGAAATTATAAAATAAGATATGGTACATGATTCTTTAACAGATAATCGGAATTTAAAAAATCCAACAAAAAGTTGATATTAATGAAACAAAGCAAAGACTTCCTTATATAGTAGACACCACCAAGTTGTACGACACACAGGTGACAAGTACATTTGCAGTTCGAACTGTAAATTTGATCAACTCAATCATCAGTCTATATGTGTATGCATGGTAACTTTAATTGTCTTGTAATAAATGTATTTTGTTGCACCTTCCAAAAGTGAGGTTGGTATAAGTGAATAAAAATTGGTTACATTAAAAAGTCATGCAATGTGGCGAATTATGCAATGTACTGGCGTGTAACTTGGTGTTGACTAATATTTAAAAAGTGTTCAAGGTTGGTGGTGGAGAGAAAACGTAAGAATATAAAAATATTAAAGGACAATTTTGAAAACTTCATTTCAATATTGACAGTTTAAGAAGAAGAATATCCCTTCTCTTGGAACACTTGAACAGATTGGTGGCATGATAAATCCTGGACATTTTAAGGTAAAATGAGTGCAAACTGTGATCGCTGATGTATTTCTTATCCGGCACTTTGTGAAGAGCCTTTACAAGTTGACAGCATTGTACTAATATTATGTGTATAAATTAAGGCTCTCATATTTGATGAAGCTTTTAAAAATTTGCATAAAAAGAAAGATTGGCTGGTATGTTTACAAAAATGATTTCACTCCAATGACGTGGATCAACCAGTAGAAAACATTTGTCATGGAGAAATTCATTTACATCCTCCCAATGAAAAGCTCCAGAACGTAATATGGAATTAATTCAAAGAGTATAATTCAGTATGCCAATGGTGCAATGAACTTAGACAGTTGAGGTTTTTTCTTCCTTTCCTATAAAAAGAAGGTCATAAAGGACAACAGCAAATCTTAGTATGATGAAGACATATATATGATATCAGTGGACTCTCAAACTCAAAGCAGCATTAAAAATGAAAATATGGTTGAACACATGTTTGAAGTGGGACTACACTTACAGAAACTCATAGAGTACACGATGACAATGAATATATAAAGCAGAGGAGAGAATTTCTCATACAAATGTTCATGAATTTACATAAATTAAGTATAACTTATAATATCCGGTGGATTAAAAAAATGGCGTAGGAACTTTCATGCCCTTTACTCCCCCATCCCGTTTACAGAGTACATTGAAACTTGGCATAGATCTAGAAAGAATAATTTTACATTAGTATGACAAACATGATATAAATCCAAAAAGGATTAAAGACGAGATTGAATTTTAAATTCCTGTGCTGACTGGCTCAGGGCTCGACTGTGATGGTTGATAGACCCAACATTTAATGACACATTTGCACTTCGATACCTAGAACAATTTTTAACGAGAGCAGACGACTTAAGATAATTGTCATAGAACATTTCTACCAAGAAAAGATAAATTAAAAACAGTTTACCATCTTTTAATCCATTTTTACAAGTGTATTTAAATTCAATATTTTCTCCAACCTGAGAATATTGCATTCTTGAATCATAGATCTATACCTTAAGATCTAAATTCTCGATTAGATTTAGATCTAGATCTAGATCTATGCCTAGATCTAAATTGACAATCAACACGGTTTTGAGCCTGGAAGATAAAATCGTCATAGTGACCTTATCTTTCATGTCACTTCAAGAATTAACATAAAACAGTAAGAACATTTGCCAAATTTTATTTTGATATTTATTTTTCAAAACACTTTTAATTAAAAGCGGATTATTTAAAATCCACATATGGATTCTTGTGAAATTTGGTATGTCATGAAAAATAGGACTTGTCCTTTGATATGTGGATTTTTCAATAATTTTTGTTTCATAGTTTACATGTTATTGCTGTCTTAAGTCCTACACTGTTTTTTTTATCTACCCGATATATACAACAAGTTGTGGTCAAAATTTGTAAACTTGTTCCCTACATTGACTAAAAAAATTTACTGTATCTTTGATAGCTCAATGGGCACCACAAAATTTGACATTATACCCAGTAAATATTTATAATAAACCTCATTATCTCTTAATATTAGGGGGATAACAAATACAGAGATTACCAAAATAACAAATGATATAAAGGAAGAATTTAAAAAAAAAATGGGGTAAAACTTAAACTTCAAGCATGCCCATTCTGGCTGAGAGAGCGTAAAGCACGTAATGCTTTCTTTGCGGCTGCACTTTTTGCAATGCGATAATTTCTTCCAATGCCGCTGTAAACTCCTTTGCCAACAACATTGACTGTCACACGAACTTTTCCATTCATGGTTCTTTCTGGCCTCCTGACAAAAAGAGCGAAAAATATTTTATTCAACTTTAAGTAATAAAATTAGGCTATAAATTCATCGACACAAAGTGTATGGTTATGCCCAGTTAAGTTAGGAAATGAATAAGATTTCAGTTGACCACAGTATGTCTCTAAGTTAAAATGATTTAAACGATGTCTCACTTGATAGCAGGACTATACAATCAATTCCAAAAGTCCTTTTACACTTGTGCTTAGCTCTTTGTCCCCTTTTGTTAACACATATCCTAAAATTTTAGATTTCATTCGAAAGCCTGTCATCTCCTGAACATTTTGATACCAAACATGTTGCTACTGATTAAAAAATGCAAAGCTAGGATATGCAATAGATGAACCGATGATGAATATCCATTTTGCAAGAATGATAAATAGAGAAAAAACCAATGATTTCACACCAGTGAAGCAGCAGGCTTTGTTCCACATGAAGTGACTATGTACATTGAATTCAATTAATCTTTCAAATCAAACCTACACCTTCATCTTCTAGCTGCACAGATATAGGTCAGAATTGCTCCATCATAAAGATGAATGTATTTAACATCGAAGCAAGGGCCTAAGCCACTCAGCCACTTCAATTGTTGAAGTAGGAAATCCTATTTCTGAAGTACATGTAGTAAGGTTAATTGGTTGCTCGAGACTAACTGTTTTTAACTACCTTTGAAAACAAAAAAGCTGAAACTGTTCTAGGCCTATCAGAGATGAACGAAGTTTGGGAAGGCCTCGAGGAATGACACAGAATCAAACAAAGAAATAATTTGGGCCCATGAATGTGATCCATTTCAGAATGCATCCACCACTTCAGCTCAAATGGGGATGAGTGGGCAGACGATCTTAAGATGGATACACATTGCTGGGATCATAACTAGAAAGCCAGGGGTGAAACCACAGTTGGCTTCACCATGCAAGTATCACCGCTTTGCCAGGGTCAACAGGCTTCCCTGACCTAAACCCTTTCAAAAATGTATGACTTTCATAAAAAAAAAACAACCCAACCCTAAGAAAAGAACCCAACAACGGTAATGATGACGAACTGGTCAATGCCCTATGTGACATATGGGACCAGGTTAGCGAAGACTGTGTCTTAACTTGTTGGCCTATTCAATATATCGGAGATCGAACAGTTTAAAAAGAGAAGATGGAGGTCACACCAAATATTATTAAAAACCGTTGCACATGATTCAGGTACACTGTTCTTCGAAACAAATAAATTTATTTTATGTCAGAGTTCTATGTTCTTTCTCAAGTTTGCAAGGATGTTTTTTGGACTTGAGTCCATTAATATAAATCACTGCAAAGCATGATGAAGCAATCATACTGTGACTGGTATCAAAATGTTCAGCATAAATAACCCTTTCAAATGATATAAGACTTATTGATATTAGCTTCACAGGTTGGTGGGAAAACAGAGAAATACAAGTGTAAAAGGGCTTTCAGAATTTCGAAATTGATTGTATAATAAGGGCTACTTTAGATCATATACAATTATACTCTGTCAATATGAGTTCAACTTACTCAAACTTAGCCGTTTCGGGTTCTCTTTCAAGAAGTTCTCTGACCAAAGACTTGGGAATGCTCTTCAGATATTTGTCTGTAGATTCATGAGAAAATGAAGAGTAAATAATAGACCTGTTACTTTAACTTGGGTGACCCCCTGTATCCAAACAGAAACCCCACAATCTGATGCCAGTTTTATTTATGATATGTGAATGTAAACAAGACAAAGTTTTATAAAAGCCTCCACTATAAAGACAAAACAAAACAGAACAGTAAATTTTCGGGTATATACCCTTCTTTGATCAATGGCTTTACCATTGTGAGACCTTTGGCCACGTCTTTGTTGTCTTTGTTATTTGATTGTTCTTTTCTTCTCCCATTTATATTTTCTATCTCCCACTTTATTATTGTTTCTTTATATTTGTATTTGATGTTTTCTTTTAATTGGATTTTCTTTCTTGATCTTCTCCTAGATCAAGATCTTGTTCTTTATCTATATCTAGATCTATTTTTCTTTATTTCCCTTTTGTGTTCACTTTTTAGTCTTTATCTTGATATTTTTATGGGCTTATATATTGATCTATAGATCTATATAGATCTATAATCTAGTTCTTTTGTTTTAACTTTGAGTCTCTAAGCTTTTCTATTTAGATCTAGATTTTTTCCAAATTTCTTTCTTTTTTTATAAATTCTAGCCTTTTATTGTGATTTATTTTGTTTTATTGTCTTTTGGTTGTTCTTTGTTGTCTGGAGAAGGGTATAAACCTGAAAATTTACTGTTTGGGTTTTGTCTTTATAGTGGAGGCTTTTTTAAACTTTGTTTTTGGCTTCTTATATTTTGTTTACGTTAGTAATAATAGTAACAATAAAAACTAGATTTGTTGATTATGAAATGCAAACCGATGAAACTTCGTCAGGTCCAATAATTTGACCATGTTGCTATTTGACTCACCAATGTAGGGCTTCATCATGCGATAGTACACCCTCCAAACAGTGTCTAAAGACATGCCGCTGTCCAAGTAGATAGCACCAGCCACTGACTCAAAGATGTCCCCTAATGCTTTAGGGATTTCCATCTCTACTTCCTCCTCTGTATCATCCTCTTCATTAGGCTCCTCAACATCTCCATCCTCCAAAGACAGTTCTTGGTACTTGAAAAGAAAAACAAAATAAAACAAAAAATAAACAAATGAAACCTAATACTAGAGAGATGCATTTTGTCATATCCGACATCTACTGTATTAAAACGACAAAGGCAACGAGTGAATCATAATTTTTTCAAAACACATAAAATTTTTACCACGTAGTCTAGGATTACAATGATCTTTATTTTGATATATTATACATGCCCATATTTATATCTGTTTCAACATCATCGTCATTATTAGTGTCAGTGAATTAGGTGTAAATGTGGTAGGAGAATCATAAAATTTGACTCTTCCGCCCCAAACCACCACTTTACTAGCTAGCTTGGACAACATACTTTTTATGGGTTCAAGATTTTTCAACCCCACTGAAAGTAACAAAAAAGTTAAGCTTACCTCTTCATCAAAGTCAATAAAATCCTGATTTTTCTCTTTCTGTTTGGTGACGAATTTATCAATGACGGCAAACAAGGATGGTGATATTGCTTTGAAGTAACAGTGGAAACCCCATTTAACGGCTAATGCAGCAAAGATGTTGTTGTTGACCAGGGCTGACCGCAGGTCAGTAAGGATACCAGGAGAGTACTTCTGCGAATCTTCATACAGATGGCGTGTGATGACATAGTCTAAAATGGCATCTCCTAAAAATTCAACCCTGTTGAAAAAAGCCTACAGTTACAAAATATCTCAAGATTCAAAATACTTGTACACACTGACAGATGGCATTATCTTATTCCTACATACAGTAGAACTTGGAAATAATTAGTTTGACAGGTCTAACCCCAATTACTCGCTATTCCCAAGCAGCCTAAAAAAAAGGTCATGAAGAGCTATGTTGGCTAGAATATCGACGTTGTGCGCTCTATGAAGACAACTAATGTAGTCAAAAGGAAGGAAAAGAGCGAAAGGTTAGTGGCTAGACCTTTGTGTGTGTATGTCTTTGTACAGTTCACATTATGTATGTTCATATTTGATGTGAGCAGTACAAGTGCGATGCTGAAACAAAATACAATTCATATCAATGTCAGTACGATTTTGATTCCGAGACTACTTTTTACGTTGAGCTAGGGCCGACAGGGTTATGGAATGCAAGATCTACATGTAGATTCTGCGGCACTGATACACTGTGTCATGTATCATGTGATATGACATATACATGATCACATGTAGATATATCCCACTTTCCCCGTATGCGAGGCTAACCTATTGAACAACGCTCAGACTTCAATGACCTCTTGTCGCATCTTTTGTTCTAAGGGAAACCTTCTACACGTCCCAGGGGTACAGGCAGGCAGCATTTACTGTCACATCTTTTGTTCTCATTGTCCACGTTCCCTGGACAAACCATGCCATAGAAGTGAAGTAAAATTGTACTGTCCATACATTGTACAACATAGCACTAAAGATAGTTTGGGGCTACATGCTATGTGCTGATTGGTTCACTCAATCCAAAGAGTGAAAGTTGATTTCATCCAACCAATAGAAATCTGTTGGAGGCATGGCTTTGTCTAATTGTTAGATGAAAGCAAGACTAGCACAACTCTAAGAATTGCATAAAGTCACACCTCAAATAGATTTCTATTGATTTGACGAAATCAACCTTCACTTATTGGATTGCATCATGTGCATACAAGATACCGATTCTTTAGCCTGCACTGATTGAGTCTCATTTGATAAAAGATTATAAACAATCAGCCAAACCTGAAACAAAAACAAAATTAAAACAACAGCAAGCCACCCGTACAGAGTAGACCAAGTCCACAAAGAATAAACGTCCATGTTGGGGGTAGGACATGCTAGAATTGGTTTGCTCAAAGCACCGATTGGATGACTTCCTATTAAAACCATGGCTACAATGTACCTCGGCTACATTATACTAATTTCCCCATTCGAAAGGAGTATGTTATACCCAGGTTCTACTGTACAGTGATGTGAATGAGATGTGGAATGACTAAATAAATAAAACAGTAAAAATCATAATTAAAATGGTTACATTAAAACTCATCTCCTTTCAATTCCTACAACCTAAGTTCTCTCTAGGATCATGGCTATGGAAAAACTGATTTATCAGAAGTAAAAAATGTGATATGGAAATGATGTGAAACAGCTAAAGTGGGGCATTTCTATTCAGAGTTCTAGCATGATCCTTACCTTTGATAACAGTCTGTGATGGAGTTGTAATGGTAAGAAGCATGGGTAAAAGCTTGAAGAAGGTAAGATCTATCCCTAAATTTATACGACAGTTTCTCCTCCAGCGAGTCAAATCCCTCCAACAACTGGTTCAACTTGGACTCATTTTCAGAGGTACGGGAAAACATTGGGGACGGAGGACACTGAAGCTCGTCAAACTCTTGTTCAGAAATCTGGAAATAATAGTTTAGGTGGTTAAAAAATCATGAATTTAAGGGAAAATTTAGTTATTATTTGAACAGGAAAATGTGAGAACTTAGTTTCTTAGCCAAAAAATTACAAGGTGGAATGAGAAACAATAGAACAGTTAAGCTTGAATACATAATACTATTTTACACCATGGGACACATAAATCAATAACTCAGTTCCACATAATGCATCTTTCTTCATTTTCACTCATCTGCCCTCATCCCTGACACATCCATTCAAATCCATGCAAATTTTATATCTGCATCATTTCATCCTCATGAAACGGGGACACAGTGGCTTAATAGTAGAGCAATGGACTTTAGATCATGAGGTCGTGGGTTCAATTCCTGCTAGCGACCACTGTATTTTTTCCTTTAACAAGAAAATTTACTCTAATTGCTTCACTCTCCCCATGTGCTAAATGGGTACCTGGCAATAGGTTGGAATTGTGGTAAATGGGCAAGACTTTACTGTATGTTCCCTGGGAAGCATTTCTGCTAGGGGGGTAAAGCGCATGTTTACAATGGCAAAAAGAGCTTTATAAATGCATTCATTTAGAATATCCCAACAAACATTTGAACAACAGACAGCTTACCTGTTGCCATACTGTTTTAGAATTTTGTAAGCCTTGGCGTTTCTCTTTGTTGACTTCCTGTGACAACTTCTTTGGTAGTACCCGAAGGCCAAGCCATGACATGAACATTAGGGCAGCTTTGCGGCCACAGGTCGTCAAGTAACAACCAATGAGAGCCTCTACACAATCTGCCACACTCTTATCTGGCAGGCCATGTTGGCATTGAAGGCTGTATGGCACAGCAGCTCTATCAGGATCTTCCATGTCATCTTTTTGATCTGCTTCCTGTGTCTGCTGTATCCATTCCAGCTCTTTGTTAAACTGCATAGCCTCATCTTGTTTGACTGAATGTAGAAATAGCATTTGAAATGTAGATGAATTCATAGGTTTTGCTTAAATTACACTCAAATCACATTGGCGCAACAAAGACTTTTTAAAGAACTACCCAACATGATTGATATTACAATTATGACACTTGAACAAAGAGACTGGCCTATGGATTGTATAACTTAATATGTGAGTACAAATTATATATTGAAAATCTCTCTTTTGTATTTATCATGATATTTGTAAAATAAAATTTAAAAAATTTCTTTCCTCCTCCACACTACTTACTGGTTTCTCCAGCCTCCTCAACAAAAAAGTTGCGGGGTGCGTTGCTGCCTTTGGAGGAAGATGAGACGATGACCACCTTTGGAACTGGCCCTCGTCGACGATCATTGTTAATAGAGAATCCTGGTGGCAGCCAGTTTTCATATGGCTCAAATTTGGTAGAAACCATGTATTCCGCTATATTCTTTCTTCTTCCTAGTCTATACAAATTGTAGTTACTGACCTGAAAATAAGGATAGTATGATATATAAAAAAAAAAAGAAAAACAAAAACAAAACAAATTAATAAAATACCCCCAACAAAATCCAAAATTACAACAGAGACTAAACAAAGAAAAGTATGTCAATTTTTAGACTGTATGAAATTACTGCAAAAATAGAAAAAAAACATTCTTGTAATGGTGTCATCAAAGACACCGTAAATATAACGAGAAATGCAACTAGCATGCATCACAGTGTAGGCAGGGCATATTGAGTAGGGTGTGACCTACTTAACATCTTTGCGGGTGGCACCGTTCATGAAAAGGAGAAGGGCTACATCTTGTAGAGGCCTATTCACATGGTGATACAATTATTATTATTGTCTTAATTATTATTATTGTTGTTATTATTATTGCTGTTGTTATATCATTATTATTATATTATTATTATTATATTCATTATTATTTTTTTTTAAAATTTTTATTTATTCCTTCTTTACTTCAATATACATGTACTACCTATACCTGTATTATTGGTTTAAATCTAAAACAATAATCAATGAAACAACATTTGAGGAAAGTCAAAAGTTCCAGCAGCATAATAAGTGCAGTAAGACTAGCTAGAGAGTAAGAAGAAAAATAGAGGGTTGGTGTGAGATCAATAAATAATCAGAGATGCTGAATTTCTGGAATTGATTGTCCACTGTGTACATGTAGTCGGAAAAACAACAACAGATTACTGGTCAATTAAAAAAAGGTACTAAACAAACATAAGGAAATAAATAAACAAATAAATAAACAAATACAAAAGTAACTTCACTTTTTTCTTCTGTCAAGTCATTTGAATATTAAGAAACAAAATTAATGTGAGTGAAATGAGTATTTGTTTTGCTGGCATTTATTGCCATTGTGAACTGTTGCTAGCAATGATTAGGCTACCTGCAAACTAGTACAGATGGCTTCTGACCTAAATATGGGCCAAGCCTTGGAGTTGCATGTCTCGTTATATTTCCGTGTCATGACATTTTCATTCACAAAATGAGAATAACAAATAAAAATAAGAATCTGAAATAATGTAAGTAGGTTTACACCAGCCAGAGAATACAAAATAAAACCTATCTTTCAGACCTGAAAGGACAAATGTCTTCCCCAGTAAACAAATAAAAGATACTAATGATAGTAAGTATTCTTTTGAGCTATCAGAAAATGTAATTTATATCTAATTCATTAATT
>JBCHJU010472506.1:0-12436 GCA_039654505.1 Plocamopherus imperialis
TTATTATTATTATTATTATATTTATTATTATTATTATTATTATTATTATTATTATCAATATTATTATTATTATTATTATTGTTGTTATTATTATTATTATTTTTATTACGTCGTCATATTCAGCACGGTTTAAGTCTTTGCCTACAAAGTGTCCATAATATATCGGGATGAGAACGAAAGTGTTTATCCCGATGTAGGGGCACGTCGTTGTCAATAGGAGTCGGCACGTGCACGTTATATTTTGGTGTTTGTCTCTTCACTCATTAAACATATTTGTACATTAATACATTTGTATATACTTTCTAGACACACATTTCGTAGTCTTCCTTTAACCCTCTTTCCACCCCTCTGCCCATCAATCATACAGAAGCAATGATAAAAGTTTTTCTCGTGAGTGATATGACCACAATGCATCCATATGTAACATCCTCTTGCATAATTAACTTCGAGTAAAGAAAGAGCAATGATTACTCCAGATCCAGTCGACAATGAGTTCGCCGACTTCATAGAGTTTCGAGAAAATCACCAATGATTATTTTAACGCCAACCTTAATGAAAATCCCATATACATAGCTTTTGGATATTGCCACTAGGCTGAAAGATAAAGAGTCAGACCGATGTTTTGGTGGTGTAAGACGTAATAATATACTAGTTGAATTTCCCGATCAACGTACGAGGGGTGGGGGGGGGGGGAGCTGGGCATAGAATGAAGTATGAAGCATTGACAAATTATATGCTCTAGATTACCACTGCCATCGAATCTCGTCACCGAAATGTGTTTCTTTGGTATAGGCTCAGTCTATGTACTGTGAAAACGGTTAGTGCTCCTATGTAAAGGTGTCCTGGTTTTGAATATTCTTCATATTTATTTTATTTTAGATTCAATATCAAAAATATTGATTTAGCTGTCTTTCAATGTATTTACTTAATACGTTTTCATTATTTT
This sequence comes from Plocamopherus imperialis, assembly GCA_039654505.1. NCBI lineage: Eukaryota > Metazoa > Mollusca > Gastropoda > Nudibranchia > Polyceridae > Plocamopherus > Plocamopherus imperialis. Next base: position 947 of record JBCHJU010472506.1, read on the forward strand.
CTTTTCCTTCTTATTCAGTACTATTATTCTACGTACGGGCAGTACGACTATTCTATGCAACGGGACGGGGGGGGGCAGAGATGGGGATAGAGAGCGGAATGGAGGGAGACAGAATTAGAATGAAGTAAACCTATATGAAGCATTGGCAAATTGTAGGCTTATGCTCTAGGTTACCACTACCACCGGACTCTGTCACTGAAATGTGCTTGGATGATATAATAATATGCCTAATCTGTGTACTATGAAACTTGAGTGCTCCAAATAAAAGTGTCCCGGTTTTGAAAATTATTCATATTTATTATCATATTTATTATTCTTCACATTTATCATGTTCGTTTTTTATTTAGCTGTGGCTCAATGTAATTCAGCAATATATTTTCATAACTTTTCTTCCCTCTTTATTCGAAACTGTGACTTAAAATTAACTTTAAAAAACATATTGTATTTATTGAAGAGTTACGTCCCCTGAAACAATGGGTTTTTTTTTTAGCTAACTCTAGCTTGCAATTTAAGAAGAGTGGAGTAAATTTCATCTCAAAGATCTTATGTTGATTTGATTAAGCCATGCTATTTGTATTTTGATGAATAGGCGTTATGTACCTGCTCTGATGTATAGTGTTTTCTGAAAAATCGTGTTTGTAATTTTCAAGTGACTGAGTAGATCTGCATTGATGTGCAAAAATTCCGGCTGTCGAGCCCAAAATGAGCACTAATTTTTTTAAAGAAAGGATTGGGACTTAAAATGAACTTTAAAAAATTAATTGTGTTTTTCGAAGAATTACATCCCCAGAAACTGTGTTGCTCGCGAAGACGAGAGGTCGTTGGGGTGAATTCAAAATCAAAGATCTAATTTTGATTTGATAGAGCCATGCCATTTTTCTTTTTATGAATAGGGGTCATGTCTCTGCTCTGATGTATAATGTTTTCTGAAAACTAGTTGTTTGTAATTTTCAAGTGACTGAGTAGATCTGCAGTGATGCGCAATTTTCCGGCCGGAGAGCCCACAATGAGTACACATTTTTTTCAAAGAAAGAATATATATATAAATATATATATATATGTATATATATATATATTATGTATATATACATATATCATTGATGTAATACATATACACACATATATATATGTATATATATAAAACATACACACACACACTTATATATATATACATATAATTTGTGCGTTGTTGGGAATATAGATATATAGATATATGTACCTAATGTTCAAACAAGACAAATGTAGGGCTAAAACTTAGGTAGGTCTATAGCCAAACGGGGATGTAGATATTTTAGACCAAGATGTTTGGTGAAGGTGTTTACACCAAGATTTCTGAATGAATCTGTAGATTCTAGTAGCTGTGTTGTTTTGTTGAGTCAGGCTTGAACCTTTCATAATATCTGGGTTCTTGGTGTTGACGTCATCTTTATTAATGTTGACCACACATCTTTATTTTTGGAATGTTGAAGAACATAAAATTGCCAAAGGGTTCGTTCGTCATGCCAATTATAAGCTGACTGACTGAGAATGTGAGACGGGACATTGATTGTTTTCTTTATAAATCGCCCTGAGGTATCAATTTACTGTGTCATCGGATCGAAAGAACAGAAATTATGTGTAATTTTCTTGGTTTGAAAATATAAACGCTATGATAATAGTGCGTAGATTGTCTGGGAAATACCCACGGTAGCTATCACCGAGAGATACTCTGTTTCTGTCCAATCATTCACTCTGTAATAAAAACACAATCTAATGCACGATCTGGAAAGTCTGTCCATTTCTATGTATGCGGCATTTAAAAGAGCTTATTTTTCAAGTTGAAAAGGCATCAATTAAGGATATCCGAGCATTTAAAGACATTCCAAGAAGAAGCTCCCTTTTACGCTGCATAAAAGAACAACACAACCAATGAATATATATTTGATACCATCTATCCAAAGTTAATTTGAATGGAGATACGAAGACGTCTACATGTATTTTCACCCGACAAGATAATTTGTGCTATTCATGTAAATCAGCTGTTTCGTCGTTGTAGGTCTAGATTGCATCCACTGGTCGTGACAGACAGATAGAGATCAGGAGCACACTTCTGGCATTTCGTATAAGCTAGATGGATGAATGAAATCTTTTACTATAACAGTTATGTATGCACAAATCTTTCTCGGCCTGTTCGGATTTAGATTTAGATTTAAGTTAGTCTTATTTATTGAAGAATTGAAAAAGGTTTCTGTGCAGCATGCAAGAAAGGAAAGCCCTATTCGTATACCTGTAGGGAATAGTCCAACAGATTTTGATTGCGTCTTTTATCTTTCGTCGTTCCTTTTTAACTTTTCGTCCTTTATTCTGACTTCCAATTTCAATCAATCAGCCTCTCTTGAGTACTCATTCTCTACCCAGACTTTAGAACTGCTTTACCATAAACCACACATTTGCTAGTCTCATTTTTGTGTACGGATAGGATAGAGGAAAACATGGTTTCAGGCTATTACAAATAGGCACTCCGGGTAAAAGTAAAGATCGGGAAGGCCACCCTCATCCCATCGATCGTGAAAGTCAATAACATTCCTCACAATGTGTCTCAAAATCAGCAAGATTAATAAACCTTTTCATTCATTTACCAACGTTACAAAAGAGAGCAAAAGAAAAAAAAAGGACAACTCAAAATGAAGGACAATCTGGGGCCGAAAAGGGGATGATGATAGGCAGCTGATCAGACACCATGAAGATAGACAAACCCTTTAGCATCCGGCAGATAAACTGCAAATCAAGTCCGGTTTTCATCAGCAACCCTAAGGAGGAGACTCAAAGAGGCAGGGCTCAAATGCCGATGCTCATGAGTCAGAATTCTTTTCAAAGAACACCATAATTATGACTGCAAGGCTTGAATGGGCTGTTGCTCACTAACAGCGGTTCTCGCCCAAATGTGGCAGTGTTCATTTTTCTGACGAATAAAGGGCTTAGCTTTCGTTTGCTGATGGGCGACAAGGGATAGGGCGTCGGGGGGATATCGGCGGCGGCCTCGTTATGGTTTGGACCTGTTTAAGTACTCACCACCATACAGAGCTTGTCATTGAGGGCCCCATAATTTCTTCAGCCTTAAAGTTTTTGACGCATGGAACAGCCTTCCAGAATGTACTGCAGCAGAGCCTACATTCAATGTATTCAAAAACCAGATCGACAAATTGTTTAGTAAATTCAGAATCAGCACAGACTTTCCTTTGAAAGCAATTCTTCAGCTCTCACAAGTTGGTGTGGACTAAAGACGAAGATCATTAAAAGGTTCAGGACCTTCTAAGATGAATATCATATCATATCATATCATATCATAACAGCACACGTATACCATGATTCAATCCTGGAAACACAGATAACTTTAATTCTTCCAGCATGTTAACACAAAACCCCATGTGGCAAGAGTGAATTCAGATTTTCTGGCAAAACAACGCTATGAAGCGCTAAAGTTGGCCTGCTATCTCTCCGGATATGTCACCTGTCGAGCACCTTTGGTAGAGTTCGGTCGGCGAGTTGGCAAAACAGAATTACAGCACCTACACATCATAATAAACATTCTCATGTGCGTGAATGCAGAGAAACAGAAGGGGGACATCTCTCAATTTCAATTGCTATTGCTATTGTCATTGTTAGTGTCTAATTATTTGGCTCAATTATCAATCAAATTGCTAGTTCATGTTACATTTTGCAATTTGTCATTTTATGAATTAAATAAACAAAACAGAAAAACCCACAACAAAAATAACAACAACGACAAAAAAGATGCGTACAACTGTGTGCATTTACGCATACTTTTGCACTATATATTTTGCGTTTTTTCAACGACGCTTCTAATGGGTTTAATATGTATTGATGTATTTATCTTGCAACAGTTTGTTTATCATACGCGAAATCTTCTTAACCTTCCAACGACATTTTAATTAAGTCTATATCACCAAAAGTAATAACGTTATAGGCTTTATATCACAATAGGGCGCTCAGTATAGATCTAGATAATAAGTTGAAAACGTGGCATTATGACAATGTGTAAGAAAAAGATAAATCATGTGAAGAGAATGATAATGACATAGACAATAATACCGAACAGCGTATGAAAAGTTAAGACGGCAGTCAATAAGACAAAGCAACAATAACAGCAACAGGCACTAAAAATACTGATCAGTGCCCCAGGCACACGTAATACAATAGCAATAATGAAGCGAAAGTCAAAGAACTCGCCCGGAACCAATAACAGACCTGGTAACCACATTTTAACGAACTTTTCATAGCCTGAGGTAGTGTAGTTGAAATGAGCGGGGGTCAGAAGATTTGACTTGCTTATTTGTAAGGCTAAAAATAGGTCATGTAGGATAAACTGAGCAAAGCGAGGACTCGACAAAAAATCTAAAATGTAACCCTTTCTTCCGTACTTAGTTCCTCCCTTCCTTACTTTCATTGGAATAATAATCTTTGATACTTGACTTGGAGAGCCCCCAAAATCTGGATGATTGAGTCAGGAAGAGAAACTCCCGTGCATGACTAGAATAATAAATTACAGACCATGCGAGGTTTTCAACTGGACCCATTACAGCAATACTGTGAGAAAAACCGAACGGGCAGAAAAAAAAAAAAGAAAGATCATAGCAAAAATAATACGTGTATATACGAATGACTCTACTGACAAAACAAAACAGTTAATATGTTGTTTTGTTTTTGGAGTGGAGACTTTATCAAAATTTTTTTTTTATTTACATCAATATTGAGCTCTACACTTTGGCTTTTTATATTTAGTGAATATGCGAATAGTAGTTAGATATCGTACTCCCTGTGAGCCTGGATTTGAAATATAAAAAATACTGTTCAGACATACAACTCTGGTTGAAATGTCCTCATGCATGTTAGATTTCGACATCTGGAGAGTATCTTCTGAAGTTATATGTCTGGAAGATGTCGCTGTCTCGAAAATAACAATTATGCTTATCTGTTAGGTTAGAAATAACAATGCAATAACATTTCAGGGAAGAAATGAAAAGTGGGTAAGAGAGGGGAGTCTTAACGTCGAGAACCTGGGGATTTATGACGTCACAACTAACATAGATAACAGTATGGAATGGAGCATGAGTGGGGACGAATTGTTTTCCTATCTTTTACATCAAATTAAATACTAGGCCTGTCAATAAGATCTTTCTTCAGACAACCTTTTGTTGTCCAATTTTTTTAAATTTTTTTTTTGTTTCGTTTAGATGTTTTAGATAATTTAAACTTTATCTTCTTCCAGGCCTACTTCTCTTAATATATAAATTACAGTGATCTCGTACTTTGAGCGAACGGGAAAGGGCGTATTCAAAGGCAGACGAGGTACAAACATAAACACAGTGCTGAAATTGAATGAGACCTGAATCGTCTTCAAGAACAACAGAAAACGTAAAACCAAAATAGACCTTGAGACTTTCGGAATATGTGCATCAAACAGAAGCTTACGGAGGGATTTTACACAGAGGCCATGGGAATCAGTTGAGGCAGCCGATCTGACGATCAGGAAACGACAGGATTGAACTCCGTAAGTCATATGATTGACTTACTGAATTTTTCCATTTATAATGCTATACTGAACGATTAAAGTATTTTCAAATCCCATCTCTCAAATATCGACGGAGACGTAGCGATGTTATACAACTTTATAAATGTGTTCATCATTGATGACATAGATGTGTCCTGCTTTTTCAATTATTCACAAAACACATTCACTAGAGGGGATAAATATTAATTTATCAAACTAGATGCAGTACATGTATTAGACAAAATTCGTTTATTATAAGAACATTGGCATCATGGAATGCAGTTAAATATTAAACAAAAAATGCAACTTGTCTCAAAATAGGTTCAAAAATGTACTTGATTTTGAGATGGAAGATGTCTATTTTATATATGATAAGTAAGAATTTCTACCATTTTGGGGATTCTCCCTTTTAACTATTCGTACTTTAATTGAAAAGTACATTTTTCAAAATATTTGCATGTTTTTGTTTAGCTTTATTACTTGTCATTACTAAACACTGTTATTATGACTAGTTTGCATTGTCATGTTTCTTGGTTCATTGCCATTATTACGTATATTATGGGGCATTCAAGGGTCAGTAGTTGACCTATTCAGCCCCAACATATAGGATATTTTTTTTTCTGTCGTTCACTTCATGACTACACAGAAAGGCCAGTTTCAGTGATGAACGAAGTGGCCTTGATTAGTTCATTCAATGGACCGTGCAGCTTCGTCTTAAAGTATGTCTCCACAGTCCAGTGTTTGTTGTGTTGGAGGATGCTTTCTGCATCCTCCCTATGTGCTCCACACATTGCAATGCTCACTTCCTATCTTGAATTTTTCACGCACGTGATATGATAGAAATTATTAAATATCGCTGTGCCCTAGCCTCATGAAATGCATCTTCACCTGGACCCTTATGTCGCCATGAATTCTTGCGCTTTCCTCTTAAAAACCAAACTTCTGTTGCTTCAATCTATTTCCTAGTATAATCTATTATTATTCAACATCTCGAACCATGCAAAAGGTTAACTATATATACGTTTTGGTACTCCATATTTTCACTTCATCTATTACGCTTTTATTCTTCAGGATCAGTTCATTACAGTAAAAGTATTTTTAGCAATAGTAATCTTCTTCCTCATTTCTCTACATTATTTTCAATAAGGAGAAATGAGCATATCTATAACCATATGACTTACTTGATGTAAAATGCATTATGTATACACGGTCGATAATGCGTCCAGAAAAAAATAGCCAGCTTTCATGAAAATCTATTCGATTGGGCCTTATTTCGCATAGAGTTTGATACCTTTAAAGATATTCCCATCAGCAATCATGTTCATATTTTTCATGATACATTGTACAGAGATTTTTTATGTTATATGCTCATGTACATTTGAACTAATTTTTTTTTTTCATTAAATCATTGCCTTCACTATCCCCTCGTCTCCCCAAAAATCCAGAATTTTCATGAGCTCCAAAATAAATAGACCATGTGCTAGGCAGTCATAGACAACACCCACCTGACGTAATAACCTCGAAGATAGCTGGTCTCTATGGCCCTCAGGGCGTATTTGAACGTGTTGACAGATGTGGCAGCACTGACACCCATCACGCTGTGAATCGGCGCAAACCAGGCAATGCGGAGCTCCTTGCGGCCGTTGTACTGTCCGGAAGTACGTTTCCCTTCCCGGACTGTGGCCGTGTTGACTTCCGGTATAATCCACATGGTCAGAAGCACTACTAACAACAAGGAGTGACGAAGGCCAGCACTGGACGAAGAAGATGGCAACGCCATGTCGCAGAGACGAGTTCTTCAGAACAACGTATGCGTCCTCTGTCCTAAGTGGGTTTGTCACATACGACTATGGATGAGTTTGCTGTTTTTTATCGGCACATTGTCTTAATAAAGTGACGTCACAGTGATACTTACAGAAGTTTCATTCTTTGTCGAATCTGACATGCTGTATTCATTTTTTAAAGGATCGGTTTCTTACGTTATTTAAATGTTTTGCGCGTTGCTGAACTTACTGGCCAGTGCAAAATTAAGAAAAGATCGTTCAATGTGTGGTTGTTGTTGTTGTTGTTGTTGTCGTCGTCGTCGTTGTTGTTGTTGTTGTTGTTGTTTTTGTTGTTGTTGTTGTTGTCGTTGTCGTTGTTGTTGTTGTTGTTGTTGTTGTTGTTGTTGTTGTTGTTGTTGTTTTTGTTATGTTCCTTTTTCCTCTTGAATAGAATGATAAGTGTTGTGTGCACTTATAGAAAACTGAAGATCTTTACCACTGTTATACTACATGCTTTTTCATTTCCAATATACTTTGTAAATTTTATACCTTTTTGTACATTTTACTCCCTCGTTTTACATGCCTGCCCAGCAAATGCATTGCCCTTATTGGGATGAAAAGAGTTTTAATCGATTTGAAATGAATTGAATTGAAATGAAGGCCCTACAAACAAGGCAGGTAGACTTAAGGTCCAAGTTGAGAAACGGGTTTCCATATAATATATTTTTAGGGATACGTTCAATGCCATTTTGTGACAGACAGGGTTGTGGCTGTAGCGCAGTGGTGCACTACTTTTACTGTAGCGATCAAAGTAGCGCTCTACTTTTCAATAGACAGTAGAGGATAGTGTGGTGCGTCTACTTATTTTTCAGTAGCGAGTAGCGAATTTAAAATAACGCTTCTTCGCTACTTAAACGGGCGGGCGTCTAGCTACGGAATGGAATTAAAATACAATAAGTGTGAACATAACTGAAAAGTAACTCTGATATTGCTCTTCTACTTTTCTTATTTTTCCATTGCTATATGTAATTTATATTGCATGTTGCTTGAATAAGTATGCTTTAGTATATTTGCGTCTTTGTGTATATCGCCTTCGTAATCAAAAGTAGTGAAAAAATTAGTTCACTATTTAATGAAGTAGCGAAAAAGTAGTGACATAGTAGTGCACTATTTGTTCTTGCAAGTAGCTAAATTGAGTGCACAACATTTTTTTCTGTAGTTGTCACAACCCTGGTGACAGATGTACAAGATTGATTATTTAGCTATTTTTAAGGAGTAACTCATCATGTTTTCTTCATGAATGCTCTTGCGTATTTCTATATCTTTTTCTTCACGTTTGGCCCGTGTCTACTTGTTGGGGGGTAAGGTCGTCTCTATTGCTTGTTTTAGATCCGTAATCATGCTTATTAATATAATCAGGACGGATTGTCGATTCTTGATTGATCCAGATTAAGAAAATTGAGGTCTTCAACTAGATTTCAGTCCATATCAAGACCGAACAGTCTTAGTCCAGCTGAGTGTGAATCTAATAATTGATTCGCATTTCAAATTCTATCTCTATTCTAAGATAGTATCATATGCGTTATACGACAGTTTAGTTGATCTTAATTTTGTCATATTGCTACACAACTCAAAACTCTTGATTATGTGTTTTTAAGTCACCAATGTTATTTGGTGTTTCCCGGTATATTTTGTCGTTTAGGTAAAACCATTAAATAGATCTTTTATTGAATATTAAATTACTTTAGGTGCGTTGACAAGAATTCTCACCTATGTGAGTTTGTCATCTTTTATGGCAACTAAAACTATTACAAAGATCTAGGGGATCACGCTCTAGATTGATTAAAGGATCTAGTTTTGATAACTGTTCAACAGCAAAACAGTTCTCGCTATCGCTCCAAAGCATTGTGCAAGAAAATTGAAAATCGCTGTGTTTTCGTTTGCAATTCATTAAGACATAGTAATCCATCAATCTTAAATTACACAAGCCTACTTCGAAGCATAATTAAATTAGTTGGGTTTTGTTTTGTTTTTTTATTTCCTTTGAACACCCTTGAACATTGTTGACCCGAAAAATGCATAACAACTAGGTGAGAAGCATAACACAACACTAAGAAAGCGAGTCGTTGGAATTTCTTAACTGCACGCCCAATACTGATTGGAAAGACATGACGGAATGATTTACCCCATAAAGACAACTTTATTTTTTTTTTTTATCAATATGAAGTTGTGTCTGAATCAACTTTAAGAGAAGGAAAAATGTTTGACATACATTTCTAGTTTATTTGTATGCGTTCTTCAAAAAAATCTGAAAATACTGATTGTACAAAAACATGGATGGATAATAAATTTATGTACATGTAGCAATTTTGTTCAACTATCGCCCAACTTTATAGGATTAGCACATGTGAAATTTCATTGAAATCAATGAAGAATTACAAAAATTGTCGTCTGTTTAAATGGTACCGCTTTTTAGACACCCTGTAAACTGTAATTGAGAAAAAAGCTCTAAAAATATCACAAAATCACATAATAGCAATGGAAAAAGTTACACAGTTCGGAAATATCGCAGTTGAATTTATGACGCTTTCAGTTCCGATCACAATAACACAGAACAGAATAAATAAAAGCAAAACTAGAACGTAGTGCATATCGTCCTTTATGCTCTTAATAAGGATTCTACGCCGCCTTCTTGCTGTCCAGAAACCATCTTTACGCCATTGGAGTAAAAAACAAAAATGACATAAATAAAATATGGACTTTAAACATATCATGTCAACACGATTTACGAAGGGCTCCTCAGATGGCGTTTTAAATCCAGACAATGTGTCCAATCCATAGGAATAAATTAATAAACAAATAGACGATAAAAACGGATTTTAAAGCAGTGTAAAAAAAATTTAGATGATTTCAATTATATTATAAAATTAGGTACGGCCGATTTTGGTGAAATTGAGAAATATCGTAAGACTCCCTTTTGAAAAGCCCGAAATACATGCTACATTTGACTTTCCGGCAACCCAATAAACACACATCCTGGAGTTGTAGATAAAAATAGCTACTCCTTCTCCTGCTAATATGACTTCTTTTTTTTCCGACACTCCGGCAAAAAAAAAAAATCCTTCATTTTTATCACAGTTGAAGTAGAGCAAGTTTCGAAGACTAGATCAGAACATAAAAGTTCTTTACAGACGAAAATAAACGGAATAGTGTGACCAGACAGCCGACTGAAGTCAATTGATACACACAGGTAGGACTAACTTGTAAGACGTTCATGGTGGTAAGAAAACACATCAGCACATGGCCCTGATCTCACTACTTTCTCTTTCTTACTAACTAAACCTCTTAGCACAGACACAACAAAAGCTCTGTCAAAACTGGCCATGTACCTAGTAAGGGGGAGTAATTCTTAACCCGAGTGACAGGGATAAGCCAAACAGGACGTACATATGCGTTCATAACATGCGCACATATACGAGCACACCCACACACCCACACACCCACACACACACATAGACACACACACACACTCGCACACGCACACACACAGAAGACATACAGCTACATAAAGGCAAGCACCTATTATTTTACACACATTTATTATACATTATAGTGATGTGCTGATACACACATACACACACTCCAACAAGCAATATATATACGCACTTATACGCGTATATATATACATAATAAACACACACAATACAGACCAGTTGTCTCACCCCCCCCCCCCACCCTGTCTTAGCAAGGTCCTTAGTGGACATCTCGGGCCATCCATCACGACCAGGACTGACCAAGGCATCTCCGGCCCGAGTTGGAAGGTAAATGGTTGAGGTACGAACTCGAGAGAAAGGGAGAAAACGTGTGAGGGTGGGGGTGAGAGGAACGGGGGTGAGCTGCTGGGGATTGAAAGGAATGAAGGTAAAGATGGAGGGATGGAGGGAGGGAGTGTGTAGGGAGTTGAGCAGACGGGACAGAGAGTGGAGGAAGATCGACTGGTTCAAGGTAAGAAGGGAATTGACGGAGGAGATAAGAGAGGGGAGGGGTAATGAGGAATGTGAAATAATGAAGAGGGGGGGGTATGGGGTCACAGGGACAGAAAGGGAGAGAGAGATCGAGAGAGAGAGAGCGAGAGAGAGAGCGAGAGAGAGAGAGAGAGAGAGAGAGAGAGAGAGA
>JBCHJU010472617.1:0-12435 GCA_039654505.1 Plocamopherus imperialis
CTTTTTCTCTCTTCTCACATATACACTACGTACTCTCCCCCCCCCCCTCTCTGTATCTCTCTCTTCTCTCTCTCTCTCTCTCTCTCTCTCTCTCTCTCTCTCACACACACACACACACACACACATACTGTTTTTGACGTTATAGAGCATAATGTCATTTAATTTGCTGTTGTTCCTGCATTAAAATAAACCATATAATAAATGTGTTATGTTAGCAAAATCGAATACAGTGATCTCCGCACAAGACACCGGTCGATGGTTGGCAAAAAAGCGGCCTCTTAGACATGGTTCATGGTAGGTAACTGGTCACACCATATAAGGCCTATGTAGTCCCATCCCCCTGAGTCCAGTGTATATACAACCCTCATTGATTGGCTAACACTTTAAACCTGTTAAAAGAATTCAATAAACAGCCAATCATGGGAAGCCAACACGCAGACAAAGGGGGAGGCACTTGCGATTTATATAAGCTTCCCCAACCCCAATCACGGGATGCAAGCATACAGAGGTAGGGGAAGGTATTTATGATCTATCTAGGCACTGCATTAAATCTGACGAAATTGCATGCCCTTGATTGAATTGCTTAGTGGCTTACCATTGACTCATGAACCAAGATGGATGCTGGCCACCAGTTTTGCACATAGCCGGGTTACCCAAACGGGGTACACTGGTCACAATGGTTCAGCTGTCAACACCTCACCGCTAAATCACACCACTGCCTTACTAAATCTGACGCCCGGTGTTTCCTGAATGACAGCAAAGTAGGCAACAGTAAATGTGCGCGTATCACAGAGCATGTTCATTATGGTGCAGACAATCATTGTGACATCTTACTACATGTGTAGAAGTAATTTTAAGGACTAAATGAAATAAATTATTCCTCAAGGAATTTGGACATGTGAGAAAAAGCGGCCTCTTAGGTGAACTGTGAGTATCTGCACCGGTCTCCTAGAGGTGACTTTTAAAGAGAAAAAAACCTTGTGACACAGGAATAGCTGCCTCTAAGGCGAACTGGCCTCTTAGACGGCGGCAGTCTTTTACATGGTGACCACTGTACTTACTCTGGTAGTATTGGCAGGCTATTGCGTGATTCCATAATTTACATGTAATAATAGATTAAATATCATGCAGATCTACTTTATTTTGTTTAATAAAAAAATTGTCATGTTTAGGGTTAAAACTGCTAATCTTCAGATAGGCGGACACACACCCTTATTTGTTAATTTTTGTGGTTCTACATTATGTGCTGTTTTAATTTTGATTTCTTTCTGTTGTGAAACCATTATTTTTCATGCTTTTACACTGGGTGTGGCTGCAAATGATATTCTGGATGCTTGAAAAGAGCACAAGAAATTCTGGTGCTGTAGATTTACGTTTTTCAGTATATTGTTATATACGCCATGACATGTGACTGAGTTGAAAGCTTGAAAATTAATGGCAACCTTTTTGGCAGCTTTTGCCATTTTTTGTGGCAACTTTTGGGGAAAAAATGACGACAAACGCAGATGCTAGAGTAATGAGATAAAAGCATTTGTTTTATCCATTCCAGGAAGTACCTGAGATAAGAACCAGCCTTCTTTGCTGCATGATACAGTATAACTCGGATATAACGGCACAAATGGGACTCTTGTTTCAGTGCCGTTATAACCGAGCACCGTTGTAAACTGTAATCAGATAATGAAGCCTATTGAGACAGGCGCTCAGGTGGTTCGGGTTACTGGGAAAGGGGACGGAAGAAGAGAAGGGGGGTGCCAGTTCAGTAAGGTTTTACGGACCAGTATCAGTGCGCAACACACTTGACGGACCTGAGAGGCATTTTTGTTGGCTTCTGAGCGGGGGACTAACAATTTTTAATTGTTAATTGCCTGTATTGTTAAGAGCTCTGCGTACCTGTAGTGCCGTTATAACTGAAATAAAGCTCGCTGGTGCTGTTATATCAGAATTTGTTTACTATTGTTTGATGGAAGAAAAAATGGGGCTTGGGGAAATATGGACTGCACTGTATATGACTTAGGGTGTTAAAGATGTTTTCTTATTCTTTTTTTTTTTTTTTTTTTTTACAGATTTTGGTGGAGTATGGGAAATTATGCATATTTAAGTTGTTTTTGTTTGTTGTTTTTTTTTGTGTACATTTCTTTGCTTGATTTAGTTTTTGAAAATCATTCTTATATTTGTCACCAGTCTTATCTTGACCAAAATTTCAACTTTTGGGAGGGGGGGGGGTATTTTCTAGTGCTTTTTTTTTTTATAGAACTGTATACCTGTACTTCAGCTAAGAGTATAGAAAAATGAATTCTTTGTTATAAAATTAATTTTCCAATGCGTTTCTTCCAGTCCCTGGTGTTGGCTTAACTCCAACAGAGCAGCCAAGTAAAGATCATCTTGCCAAGGCTTTAGCTGTGGCTCAGAGGTCAAATGCTTCCATTGGAAAGTTCTCAGAGAAACTGCCTAAGGAAAAACCATCCAAACACACAGGGAAAAAAAGAAAGGTAATTTTCATTTTAGAATTAGTCGTACTATAGAGTCACATCATGAGCATGTATATTTATTTATATGTATTCTTTTTAGAGGGGTTGAAGAGTAAGGTGAGAAGGGGTGATGCTTTTAAAAATAATATTGATGATCTTATTTTTTTGCCTTTCAGTTTGAGCAATCAATTGGTAATTTGAAAACAGAGAAGGAGGGGCAGCTTGAAATGTTGTCGATCAGTGCAAGGAAAGTACCCAAGATTGATGTATCCAAAGCTGCAAATTTGGCTATGAGATCTGAGGAGGAAGAAAGGTGATTTATTCTCATCCGTCTGTCTGTCCACCAGTCTGTTTCAAGAGTTACTGTGTATATTTTTCGTCATCACAATTATTTTATTTATGCTTGTTTTTATCGATTTTGCTTTCTCATTCCACACATTCAAGAATTCAAAAACACTCATTCTATGCAATCTACATGATTGTCCAAACTTTTGTCCTGATTTGACCAATTCTTTGTTTTTTCCCATGAAAATTAATCACGAAAGATAACATGACTTTTTACTTGTTCATTAAATGTTTAAAATGTCATATAAATTTAATGTATGCATATTGTCCTCTTTTATCCATATATACCTGTCTATGGAAATTCAGTAATACAGGACAGACACTAAGATAACATATCTTGCTTATAAGTGGGAGCCATAGGAGTTGGGAAGCTAGAGGAAGACCAACGGTAACATGGATAAGATTTAGCCTGCCAAAGGCCAAGCATTTTGGAGAACATGGCCCAAGTTAGAGTGATTTGGAGACACATTTTCAACCTTTGCATTTCTGAGAATTATCAGATTCAAATAAATTTAGTGGACTCATATATGCATCCACAAATTTTCTTGGCTAAAAAAAAAATCTGTGTGTTTTACTGGAAGCCATAGATTCCATGATGCATAGTCTCATCATAGTTCCCTGTAGTCTGTGTCATAGTTGAAGTTAAAGGAAGTAAAATAAACAGTGGGTAATGAGTAATGATTTGGAGCACGTCAAGGTTATCTTCTTTCCCACACCCTGTTGAACATATTTCTGGAAAAAATCATGTAGGAGAACAAGGGAATAGTATAGGAGCAAGAAACATCACAAATCTTTGCTTTGCTGATGACATAGATGGCGCTCTTGGAAGTGAACAGGAACTACTGAACTTAGTGAATTGAATTGAAAAGGCCTCATCAGATTTTGGCATGGAAATAAGCGTTGACAAAACAAAATTATGACCAGCAACAGCTTCAAAAGTAGCGTCAAAGTGAAAGACCAAAATCTCAAAGATTTCAAAAATAAATATCTTGGGTCCATTATTCAGACCAAGGATCAAAGCCAGGAATACTCTCCAGGATAGCGCAGACCACAGCCGCACTGAACAAACTCAGACATATATAATATAATAGGAACATCACATTACACTCAAAGATCAGGCTTATGCAGTCATTAACAATGTCTATCTTCCTATATGCCTGTGAATCCTGGACCATGAATGCGGACACTGAAAGAAAAATAAAAGCTGTTGAGATAAGAAGCTTTCACGGAATACTAAACATCTCTTAAATTCACTTATAGGAACCATATCACCAATGAAGAAGTGGAGAGACGCATAAGATGTACACTTGGGCCTTACACCGACCTTCTATCATTGGTCAAAGTACCAAACTGAAATTATATGGTCACTGCACCCGTTCCTCAGGCCTTGCTAAAATCATCCTACAAGACAATGCACAAGGAAAACAAAAGAGAGGCAGACAGAAGAACAAGTGGGAGGATACTCAGGTAATATTCAAGAATGGACAGACATGGAGCTACAAAACACGATTTAGAAGATTAGGAAAACAGAGAACCGTGAGGAGTGGAGGAGTTTTTGTTGTCAGCTGCAAGAGGCGCTCAGACAGATGACAAATCTATGGGAGCTGTAATGGTTATGATTTGTAGGATCAGGCAGGCATATCAATAAGGGAGAAAGGACTGATGCCTTCGCAAGTTCAGATGGTGTAATGACAGGTTTTACTTGATGATCAGATATGTCAGTTTGTGTATTAGTTGACTATACTTGACTTATTGGCAAGGTGCACAAGCTTTATTAGTCGAATTGGATGCTCTTTGTGGCTAATATAGTAATACACTGCTCACCGCTTATAAGAACACCTCAGATAATGAGCTCAGGTGTTTTTATATCCGATATGTTCTTATACCCGATGTTCACTTTAGGAACGGAAACAAGGTGTAGTAAGCACAATAAAGGAGGAGCTGAGCTGTACTATCATTATATACCCAAAAGGCTGTGAGCATCAGCATCATTACTGATTTGATTGTGCAGACATCACCACCCCCATGCGTTAAGTTATATGTAAGCATATCGTGAAACTGGTAAACGATATGCAATTTTGCCTGACCAGCTGTCCATCCTGTCCACCCCTACACCTCATTGTTTGTTTATTGCTTGTTCCCTTACCTGCTGACCAGTTGTTTCATCAAAGTACACATAAGATCCAGATGCCAATCTCGTTTGATAAGTCGCCAATTCTCGTGTGATATCACTAGCTTATGCTGGCGAAAGTAGAATGTAGGATGGAAGATGACAGACCAGTGCTACATTATCACCTAGTGTAATAGTAATAGTCAAAACGCCGTACAAGTGAAGTCCTTAGAAAAAGCTCTTTACACACATGATTCTAACCACACTCAGGTGTTGTATATGAGTACTTTGCCATTAACAATGTTGTCCCTGTCAGAAAAATGTTGCTTTTGCCTAGCAGGTGGCCTGTCTTGCCCTTCATGTTATGATTGCTATTGGTAAGCAGGCCTTCCATTTTTCTGCAAATTTGTGGAATTCGCATTTTTCATCCTCGCGGAAATTTATTTCCGCAAGTATAACATTTCTATGAGGGTGGATTCTGGAAAATCAGTTGACCTGCAATTCATCCCAGTTGAATTAACATCAATCCGGTCAAAATTTGACAACGCTGGCTCAAGATTTACTAGTTGCCATGTACGGCTTGGGATTTCCAAGCCTTTTTGCTCGTTCGCGACTGTGGCATCTGTTTATTCTTTTTATGGCTTTCCGTCTATGTTTTATTCATTTGGATTGTAAACTTTTTTTTCTTATTTCTGAAGTGAAAGACTGGATTTTTATTGGAATATATTTTTATATGTGAAGCCTTTGTCAAGACAGGGTCTTATTTCTAGACTGACTCTAGATAAACCATAATATAATCTAGATATATTCTCTTTCGATCCATCCAGACATTGTCGAACTAATTTCTTTTAAAGTTTACATCTGTGTAGGTCTACTGTGTTGATAGATCTATAAAGTTCAAATGGATGAGATCTCAGATCGGAGATAGTGAATCAACATAGCATAGATCTAGATCATTTTGACTGGAGTTTCAATCCTTTCAAAATGGAGTTTCTGAATGAAGGAAATAGTATAGATCTAATGCTGTGGTGAAAGCTATTGATCCAGGTATAGAAAATAAATGGTCTTGGAAATGGCAAGAAGAAGTGCTATGAAGGGTTATTAATAAGATTGGACTGTTTTGAAAAGATTGATGTAGCTGGCTTGGCTTTTTGTAAATGGTGTAATGACAAAGTTTTAACAGTACATTTGGCCCAGTCACAGTGTGTAATGTGTTAAAGCTATAGAATTTTGAGTTATGTTATGATAACCTACTGCCTATGAAACCTTCGTATAATGTCAAATGAGCCATTTTGAGCTTTGAAATGCCCTAAAATCCATTTATCTTCAGGGGCGTCACCCTTAATCCCAACGACAATGCTGTCCCTCGGCGGCCCCCTTGACCCCCGGCAGTTGGTCAAAAATCATTGAATTTCTTCACAACTGAGTGGAAGGCCTGGGAAGGGGACCCCTTGTAATGTAAAGGGCTTTGAGTACATTAAGTGGATATCATGTTGTTTATAAACGTGTCCTTTTGCATTTTAAATCAGCTGAAATCCCAGAGACTTTCAAGACATCTTTCTTCCAACACGTTCAAACTTGCATTTCTTTTTTGACTGTAGTGACTATAGTGCTGATGGACTCTTTATGATTGTTTGACCTGTACAGGTATTAAATGGCATGGTATTCCCTTTTTATATTATACAGTGTAAGAAAGTTAATTTATTTTATTTTCAGGGCAACAGAGAAACAAAGTAAAAAGACACCCAAGAAAGTCAAAGGAAAAAGGAACATGGGCGGTAAAATGAACAAAGGAAAAAAAGGCAGTAAAAAGACCAAAAAGGGCAAGAGATGATGTTGTGTAGAAATTTATTTTATGTATCATATTATGGAATTAAAGACCACAGCTATAATAAAATACAATTGTGATTGTTCTGTTTTTGCAGTTTAAAATATACCGTATTCTCACTTTTACTTTTACTTTTTCATGTAAAAAAAAAATATGAAGGAAAATCTGTCATGCCACAAACACTTAGATATTAAATGTTAAAATAAGTGCCTAACCGGAACGCTTTCAGCACTGTAATCAATCAAAGCAAACAAGATTTTTTAATGCATTCCTTGGTCTTAGTGTCACAGAAAATACAAATTCAGTGTCCCCTCTTCATAAAGCACAAATATAATTATATAAAACATGTATTAATCACCAAGTTTAATGTGCAATTTGTAAAATGATACATACAAACCAACCAGATCTTTGATTTTAACAGATTGTATTAAATATTGACTTATACTTCAATTTCAACATAATTATGTATCACTTATTCTAAAAGAAAACTGATGTGAAATTGATATGTCCATCATATGAAATGTCCAACAAAATTTGAAAGTCAGAGATGATGTCAGAAATGCCAGAAAATGTAAACTAGCATGGCAGGAGAAAGTGGGGAGCAATCAATAAATCATTGGCAGTAATATACTAATAGAATGAAGTCTAACATGCATTCCTCGTCCTCAAGGATGCCTCATCCAAGATCCAATGTCTCACCAAAAAGCGATATTTTCTGAGATTCACAGATTCCTCGTCCAAATCTCTCCGTCCCAACAAGGACGAGGAATACGTGTTGGACTATAGAACTAGTCAAAATTGCTTAACATTTTACAGGCCACAATATCAAACTCAGGGTTATAGTGATGGTCATGAGACTGTAAGCAATGTTAAAGAAATCATATTCCTGCATATTACATGCACCATCCAACATTACTTGAATATTATCAATTACCACACTGGACATAGGTTCTAAATGTGGCTAAGTATGATGCCATCACGATCAGTAAAGATTATTAATAAAGAAGTTTAATGGAGACCCTACATCATTTGTAAAGTAACAATATGTAGCAGAGACTGCTGTGTATTCTGGGCAAGTAGTACAATGAATTTCACACAATAGATCAAAACCATTTCAAAAGGCCCCATTTACAAACACAGAGGGAGGAATTTTTATTAAAAGCCGAGGATTGAACCCAGGACAGTGGCACTGATAAGTCTTGCTGAGAAATGTGGAGTGTTCTTATTGACCAAGCCAATTCAATCCTCAAAAAGGAGTTTTTTCAATGATGTAGTTCAAACTGTACAGGTTTTGACCAGTCATGAAATAACCTAGATCTTTATCCAATTAGTCCCTTCTGTATTTGTAAACAATAATCATGGATAATTAATAAGGAATAGCACAGAAGCAGGAGTATCAGTGTGTGACTTAGGTTGGAGCTTTCAAATCCAAGATGGTGTTGCCCTCAGGCTTCCAGTTTGAGGCAACTAAATGAGCCAGTATCAATTACTGTGAAAACACTGCAGCATTGTGAAGGAAATTCAAAAATTAATTTTCTTGATATCCATGTGAAGCTTTAAAACATGTTTGACGCCCTACTATTTAATTTCTTAATAATAATATCTTAAATTAGCCTACACTCATGGCTTCTCACGGTTTCTGAGTTGCACAGTTTGTCGAGTAGCAAAACCTGCTACAGTATAATACATATGTACATTCATATCAACGGCCGATTTATCATTATTTTGATACATCTGCATATTTTCCAATTATGTAAATTTTCTAAAGGAATTCTACTGTAGCGTTGTCTTTTTACTGCTGACCTCTCCTTGTTTTATCCACCCTAGCTTTATACTTTTATTTATTAACATTTTTATATTTTAACATTGAACCGACTTCTCAAGGCATGTCGATATAAGCAGATTATGTGCCAGTGGTTGGAAAGCTATGGAATACAACCTTGGACACCCTATATAATTTGTAAATTAATAACACATACGGCAAAACGTCCCTCTAAACACGAACTAGCGTAAGCCACATTTTATTACTTTTGCTGGAGAGCCGTTTAAAGTTTTGGACAACTTTTGCAACCTTATTATGACTTAAATCAAAATCGGTTTTATATCCCCTATTTGTTGCTCGATTCCTTAGATTTTTACAGAGGAGAAAATATGTGACAAGTAATCGAATGTTGATTCTAACTCGAGGGTCATATGTGGCTTATGCTAGTACGTGTTTTGAGGGACAAAAAGATCATTCAATTTTCATAATGTAAAAACACATATATAGCAAAAGTTCATATATTTTCATTCTATATCACCAGTATAAAACACTTGTTACTTTTCATAGGATGATTTATCATAAAGAATCTTGTGTACATAACATTAACATGAAAAAAAATACAGTAAATCAGCTTAAAAAAAAATCTGATTAAACATTACATAAAAACAATGAAAATTTTTTAAAATCATTGCCTGAAACTCTATTCATAACTATTACTTTTCAAGTGTAATTAAAAATATATAAACAGGTACAGAGTACGTTGGTTATTATTTTTCAAGCATCCGCTTTTGTTGCCACAAAAAATGGCAAAAGTTGCCATTAATTTTCAAGCTTCAACTCTGTGATGACGTCTACAGCAATTTATTGATGGAGGTTACTTAATTTAAAGCACCAGAAATTCTTGTGTTCTATTTTAATCATGCAGAATATCATTAGTAGCCACAGTGTAAAATTATTAAAAATAATGGTTTCACAACAGAAATTGAAATTAGAACACAACCTTTCCGGCGAAAAGCCCTTTTAACCCTAAACAAGTAGATCTACATGACATTATACATATTATTATTGTATTATTACATGTAAATGTAAATTATGGAATTACACAAGTGATCTGCAACTACTGCCAAAGTCAGTATCCAATTTTGGTGACATAGCACTTAACAAAAAAAATACAGGAACAACATCAAATTAAACGTCATTATGCTATATTAACACATATAATGTGTGTGGGTGTGTGTGTGTGTGAGGGAGAAAGAGAGAGAGAGAGAGAGAGAGATTGCCATTCCAGTCTTTGACTTACTCTTTCATGTGATTGATCGACTTTTGACATCCATTATGTGACAAAGCTTTGTCATAACTGCTAAGGCAAAGTAAATGTACTGTACTTGCTTAGTACCGGTACTAGCTTTAGATCCATAATTCGACCCTAACTGTTAATTTCAAGGCACAAGGCACAGCGGGCTTTAACCGCTATACTATGTGTGTATTGTAGTTAGCATTAGCGTTAGACTATGGGTGGGTATTTGGTACCACATGTAGGTAAATGTACATAGGACTACCACGAGTCCTGTATGTAGAAGACTAGATCAAATTGCTCTCATAAATAAAATTGTGTCCAATTAGCTAAACTCTACCCTTGAACTTTAAAAATACCACACCATGCTGATTCTAAGAAACGGTGAGAGAAATGTCATTGGCCTGACATTGACGTCAACGTCTATAAGATTATTGACTAGGCCTTTTTCCTATTTTCTGCGAACGGCTTTTAAGTGACTTTAGTGCCTGCATGCTAATGTCGTTAAATGTATTCACCAAAATCAATCTGTGTGTCTGTCCGTCTCTTATCTGTCCATTTCTGTCCATTCCGCTTTCTCTGTCTGTCTGTTTTTCTCTCTCTCTCCCTGTCATCCTGGATAGGCCAATAATGGAATTCAATTCCGAATGAAGGCATGGCCCAGCACCGAATATAGGTAGATCTATGTGGTGCAAATGGTTCGTGTTTGTATCGTAAACATTCATTCAGAGCAAAGCTTTGGTGAAAGCTAATCAGCTAATCATTTTCCCCTCTTTTTCTATCCCTAATGTGAAAAAACGTGAGGCACTTTTTATTATTATGGTTTAAAATAACACTGGTGTGCACAGGCCCATTCTATGAAAAGGTGAGTGAAAGGCTGTGTGTAGGCCTACAAGTAGTACTACTGGTCTACTAGTCTGCACCAGTGCAAGGGCACTGACCTCTTTCTCTAGAATCAAGCTACCGGTACGGTATTTGTTCTTCAAATTTCAAACTCTTGTTTGCCTGTTCAAAATGATTATGACAGACATTGTTTTTCACAGTTACCCACCTTTATTCCCATTTCACTTTCCCCTTTCGCACTCTCTATTCCTTCCTCACTCCCATTCTAACGATAAAAAAAAAAAAGATCCATGGTTATAATAATTTAGCATTTTCCTGGACTAGGCCAAGGCGATACAGAGCATAACAGAGGGCCACCTATGCCATGTAGTATGCAGTGTACATTTAGTACATATATGATAATACGAGTGTGTTAGGAGACAGGAAATAAGGGGTGTCCTGTCATATGGCTGGTGTTAACTACAAGAACCAAGTCCAAGTGTTCACATGTCATAATAAAGGAATTTTTTTTTTTCATTTTTCAATGTCCATCCCCTGTCTCTTCATTTTTTTTTTTTTTTTTTTGTTTTTTTAATGCCAGAAATCGCGACAAACACGGTTGTTAGACTATTACCATAGGCAATGCTGTCTAAGCACATACTTCACCGAAGTGCACTGTCTTTTGCTCTGACCATATTTTTGTTATATAATTTAAAGTAAGCCCTATCACTCACTATCATTAAAGGCACAGTGGCTTGGCCGCACTTCAGCCAAGTGCATGCTCATTCCTCAAGAATCACGAACATAGGCCATTTAAGTACATGTTAAGCCACAGAACACCTGTCAAAACACCCAAGACAGAGCACTGGTCATTCGATACTATGCTTGTGCAAATGAGATCAAATAAAAGCCAATCTGTGCAAGACATGTTTCACACATTTTGGAGTGAAACCTATATCTTGCAATATGCATAGATGGATTGGCTTTGATACCGCATGGGCATGGTATCACATGACTAGTGCTCTGGCTAATTAATATGTTATGACAGGCATGCCGTAACTTTATTAACTTATAACTTACAATGCTTTTTATAGCCATTTTTGAAAAATGAGCGTACACTTAACTTGAGTGTGGTCAAGCCACCATGCACTTAGTGATAGGGCTTTATATAACAAAAATATGGTCAGAGCAAAGGACAGTGGACTTCGGCAAAGCATGCAATGCACTTTGATGGCATCAACAGTATCACAGGCCGTTACAAATGGACCCAACAATATTTTAAAAATTAGCATCATATCGAAATGGTAGCATCATTGAATATAGTGCATTGTCAGATCTGTACCCGTACGATGGCAGTGACACAGATGGATTAATTGATTGCTTTATACCCCGTTAACCACTTGGGTCATCTCAGAGTGAAAAAAGGGATGCTGAGGAGGAAAAGAAGCATTTAGAATAGTACTGGTAGTACAAATATGCTATGATAATGATAATAAAATGTAGCAAAAAGGAGAGAAGAGATGATTTAGAGGGAAATATACAATTTTCTCTTAAAAACAATTTAACGATGGCCATCATGCCCCAAAATATGCACCACAATAACCCTCCAGGATGTTCAATCGCCCTTTCTGTACTTAAATACTCAGTCCTTCTAGATAGCAAGTGCCCCGTTCGTAACACAATGCACGTGAATGGGGAATAGCCAATAAATTTAGACTCAAGGTAGGTCTGCATCAAACTGATCCATCCCTCCCTGAGGCCCCCCCCCCCCTTCCACAGCAACCCCAACATCTCCTCTCTAATTGA
>JBCHJU010472728.1:0-12432 GCA_039654505.1 Plocamopherus imperialis
TCTCTCTCTCTCTCTCTCTCTCTCTCTCTCTCTCTCTCTCTCTCTCTCTCTCTCTCGCTCTCTCTCTCTCTCTATCTATGTCTCTACCTGTCTATCTATCTTCCATCTATCTCGATCTATCTCTCTCTCTCGCTCTCTCTCTCGTTTTCTCTCTCTCTCTCACTCGCACAACACACACACACACACACACACTCACTCACTCCCTTTCTCAATCACTTTTTCAGCCAATCACTCACTGCAATATAAATCAAATCCCATTGTCTTATCAGCCGGTAATAAAAGATAAGTTCAAAAGAAGTTCGCTTTGCGCCGACAGGTTAACAAAGGCTGCCAGCGCGGTACGCCTTGAGATCAGGGCGATGATAAATACACATTCGTATATAATACACGGAAACAAATGTTCGATGAAAGATAAGATAGAAATTCAATTTTAAAAAAAGCAAACCCTCCAATCTTTTACATGTACAAAGTGTAAATAAACAACAGTCTATTTGCACCTAACGCCATTCTCTCACGCACCACGTAGTCAATCATTCACACTAGGCATCAATAAAAACAGCAATATCATGTCATAAAAAGTCAGTATAAGTCATGTTTGCACTATAATACTGAGCGCCAAGTAATTCAAAAGTCGTTCTTTAGCGCATTCCACTAACGATTGCATCTGAGATCTTCAAACAAGTTAAATGAATTGGAGATTTATGAAATGCAGAGATCATGAGAGGGAAATAATAAATAAAAACAAATTAATGGGAAAAAAGACGAAAAAAAAAAAGAAACCCCAATCCACAATCAATTTTATTGTGCCCACCCTAGCATGCAAAATTATTACAAGCGTGATGTTGGCTGATATCTTTCAACATGAAAGAGCAATGAAAAGATGCATACCAATAAAAAATTATTATAAACAAAAGACATGTTCCATTTCGATTGCATCAGACTTAGATAAGATTCGTGAAAGTGTAAGGAAAAAAGCGGCTTTTGTCAAGGATCCCTACTCCCAAAGGCATTATGAATATTATGATTTTAAAGGGATACCATTGTTCAATCGTTGCTTCAAAGCGGCTTATCATTTTCTGCTTTGCGCCGATTTTAAAAACATTATAGACAAATTTTAATGTTACACTGGAAATCAGCGCATTCAGGCTCAAATCATGGGAAATTTCGCCGTTTAAATTACGAATGAGGTATAATATTATTCGAGTAGGGTAGGAGATTGAAACAGTGTGCCCTTTTAGTGCGATGAAAGACATAACATTTTAGCCAACAATTTGAGTTGCAGTTAAGTGTAATGTGACAGTTTAATAACATCCTGAACTTTTGACTTACTGAGGTCTAAAAATTAAACTATTGGAATACTAAGATAAATATATCTATTTCATTAAAGGATTTAATTCTTTCCCCCTTTTGCCTTTATAGTGTAACATTAGAATAGTACTACATCATCAAGATTGGGAAAGTAAGACACTGCCATTGGAATGTTCAAGAATGCTGTGATCAAAATCATATTTTTACCTTTTCTACGGTTTAACACCTCCATAAAATGTAAAAATAATAATGAAATTCCACCTATTGATCCCCGAGGGACAATTTATCTTTTGGTATTTGACCGAAAACCGAGCGTCTGCCCCAGAGCTTGGTCGCCTAAACAAAATCCTTGTTTGTTTGTTTTTGTTATGTCGGGAAGATGTAAAATCTGGTGGTATAGTATCTTTCTTTAAAGCAACAAATTTCTTCCTTACGATACTAATGAAGTAAGTATAGATGCTAAATTTAGGTTCTGTTCACTATCGATTGTCAAGACATGGGCATAATTGAATACGCTTGAGATGTTGAGTAGGTCAAATCTAGTGTTTTCCTTTCTCCTCTGCCATCCATCTGGCCAGAAAATATTTCAAGCGTATCTAGCCGCCCAAAGTCCATTTAGTAGTATGTTAAATTTCTAGCAAATGCTATTACGGTCTGAGGGAGGCCTGAAGAATAATTCGTGCCGACAGTAACTGGATATCTATCCGTATGGGGAGGTCCCGCTGTGAATCTTCTTTTCGGACATGGGTGACTGGTTGAGATGACCGGTCACTTGAGAAAAGATATGAATGACCTCACAACATTCTATTGAACTTCATCAGCACGACATACCATCTCATCTCTTTGAATGTATACCGTTCAGAAGAAACCTGTTGCTTTTCTTTTTATTTGTGTGTTGTTGTTTTGTTGTTGTTTTTTTCTTTTGTTTGTTGTTGTTTGTTTTTTTGGGGGGTGTATTGTTTTGGGGGTTGCTTGTTTGTCATTTTGTTTTTGTTGTTGCTGCCGATGTTGTTGTTGTTGTTGCTGCGACTGCTGCAGTTGTTGTTGTAGTTTACTGTTCAGTGTTTATCTTGCTTTGCAATGTGATCGTGACCCATTCTCTCCAGTGTAATCTTGAATCGGGTGAGGATGCCTTTCCCGATTGCCGAAGGCTGCCATGAAATTGTCCAATACGGATTACAACCGTATCAACAAAGTCCGGAACCGTCTCCTGCTTACGCAAACTAGTTGGCTTTCAAATGAAGCTGAATGTTCCTTTCTATTCATTTTGTTTTCTTTCATTTTAAAAATATTATTTTAATCAGATAACCTGCGCACGCCTTGTTTAATCAGGTGGCATCCTGTAATGATCACAGCGATTACGGGAGGACGTACGCCCACGCGCAATACTGTCTACAGTCACGTCTTGTGATCGCAGTGGGCGATTTCCTTTAAGATTTGCAAATGGCCCGGTATTCTTTATGCCTTTAATCTTCCCAGTTTTCACTCCACCCCCCCCCCCCCGGCATTCTCTTTTATCGTCAAACTGATGAGTTCATTTCGACACAATTTGATTCTAAATTGACTTTGACCTTGACAGATAGGGACTCCAAAAACTGAGATCAAGACTTGAGATGATTCCTGGGTACAATTATGGAAATGCAAAACACTGGAATGTTGATTTTCTTTTATTCTGGGATGTATATAAGATATTCTTGTCGGGGATTTCATTCCCATATTTCATTTCATGTTGAGCTCTCTCTCTAGCAGACGAAATGTTCAAAACATAGCTAAGCAATGTCATTGAAAATACCTAAAAATAAACTGCAACAGTACAGGACAATAAAAGGGCGAACGTCCACTACTATGTCATTGCATTTAGAAACGTGTAGATCGTTTTCAATTATTGTATGACTGTGTTTGATTTTTCTTTTTATGTATGATTGGTTTTCGTATCTTGAAATTCACGTATTTTGAATGTTGAGTGAATTGAATAACCGACTTCTTTCAAAATATGCAAGCCTATTTGACTGACAATCGATACTGGTAAATGTATAATTTGAAACTCTATCGATTTTCTTCCTTTGGAGCAAGACTTATGTCGGCCTGAAAACCCGGAAACTGGTGCCTGGGCAGGATCGGAAACTAAAGCGGCCCATACACTATCAATATTATTGACAATAGTATTGTCAATAAATGGTATTAACAATATTATTGCCAGTGTGTTGGGAATATTGAAGAAAGTTTGTGAAGAAAAATATTTCGTCAATATTATTGAGTCAATATTATTGTCAATAATATTGATAGTGTATGGGCTGCTTTACCCGGCATCCTGGTGCGTGTTTGTTTATGTGTTTATGTGACTGCAGTATGTTGTGTGTTTAATGGGCCGTAATGGCATGCATGTTTTTGGCCTGAGTCTATTTTGACGCCTCCGTCTTTAATGCTGTTGTCTGCTGTTCCCTTCTATCTTCAATGTAAACAAATTATTTACCCGTCTTACAAATTCTGTTCGTGTGCAACGACCCGATCAAAATGCAAAGCATGATGACTATTTGTCAATAATTCTAATGTAAATATTGGCACTGAGGTATTTGTTACACTGTAGGTCTTTGCGTTTCGGTTAACTTCTTTATTGTCACACTTCTAAATATATATATATATTTTTTTTTTATTGTTTCTGAGTTCGTCCTCGAATTTTCATGTTTTGTATACCAAAGACCTGAAGTATTGTTCTCCTTCTACTCACAACACCCAAACAAACACACACAAACACACACACATTCACCCAAACAGTTTATCAGTGTATTGTCAACAAAAGTATTTGCTTCCATCGAAGTTCATGCCACAGATTATGCTTTATGTATCGGACATCTTATTCATTCACTCGATAAGTGAGACATTCTGGATTGCATAACATACAAAGTAGAGCCTGTGTACCATGTTTCTTCGTCGAAACTAACTAAAGGTTTGTCTCTTGATATTGATATTCTTTTTAACTGGATTGTTTACTTTATAATGTGGCATACGTGTTCGCATGATTCTGCTCACGCTGGACTAAGCATAGATTAAATAATATTGGCTTCATCTTAGGGAAATTTTCTTACAATTTCGATATTCGCCGGAGTAGAACAGAATTATAAACATGCCTTTATTCGATAGAATTATTTCTAAAATGAAACTTGGTCAAAGCTGGATAATAATAGAAAAAAAAAAAAGAGAAAACTATTTTCTTTCTCTTCTCTCAAATATGAGAGAACATTAATGAGTAGATCTAAGTAATGAGACAAATTTTTATTAAGTTTTGGCTTTGTATTTCCCGACATCTTCTTCGACAATTGGAAATAGTAAACATGAGGTGAGCGGAAAGAATAATTGTGAGCTCTGAAAGGAAAAAATGAGTAGTATTGCGTTATTATAACCAGTATGAACTTCATGGTTACCGTACAAAAAGAGAGCAGCGCTCTATGCCACTGGAAAACACATTACCCCCGTGTTATTTCGTCTAATTTTGACTACCGATTTTATCAGTGCACATTATGTAAATAAATTTGATGTAAATACATAATATACCGTAATTGCGGTGGAAGGCGAGTTATAGTAGGAATTGCCTAAACCAAATGAAGTTCACAACGTTTCAAAATGGGAGTGTGTAGATTCCCCATTCTATGGCCGAGGTTACGTTCCACCTTATACTACCCAGGCTGGGCCGTGACATGTAAAAATAATTTTCTGGTATGGAAAATTCCGCACATTTCGATGAGAATAATATTAAAAATGATCAAGTGGGAACTGAGGACGATTAATCCAACAATCAAAAGAAAGTTTTACAGCTTTTGGGGGGTATTTTTTTATTTCCTTTCGCTTGCTTTTGTTTGTTTTGTTGGTTGTGTTTGGGTTGTTTTTGCCTTTTTAGGGGAAAGGGGGGGGGCTTCGTCTTATTTTGTTTTTGTTGGGTTTTTTGTTTGTTTTGTTTCTTTTTGTGAATACAGTTCAACTGTGAGATACGAGTCGGCTTTTGTCACGAAATACAAATATGTGCATCCATCTGAGGCTATCACCATAGCTACATGTACTCCATAGTTGCCGGGAATGTAGATCTAGATCCCCCGCAACGTTTACCAACTCTGCTCCTGCCAAAGCTTGAATAAAAATAAATGGATGATTTATGTTGATAGATTTCGAATGGATGCTGGCCCTTTGGTCTAATTAATAGCATCCAATCACGTGAGCAGCTGATGAGTTTGGCCCAACCGATGGTCAATCAATCATATTATTATGGTGAATAGTATGGGACGGGTTGGGGATTGCGGGTTGAAGGAAAAAAAAGGGGGGGGGGTACCGGCCAGCCGCCAACCGGATTTCTGGATGATTGCACTTCAACTGGGTAGAAACAACACTGGTACAATACGACCCGTGATTTGATAGCCTCGTCTATCCGTGTAATTTCGCGCCATTGTACGTAATATATTGGAGTACATTATCAATCTACGTCTTCTGCCATCGCTCCAGCTTCAAGCAAGTCTTTTGCAAAGAGATGTTATATTATATATACATCTAAATCTAGAGTTTAGGTCTAAAGCTTTAGATACCGGAATGGTACCGGTATAATACTATATTATGCCGGTACTATTCAATTCTATACAGTACCTGTATAGACCTACGATTCAGGTTAGAGCTTTGAAGAATGGGATACTATCAGGTAGGAGAAAATATTTAATTCAAACTCACTTGTAAAAATGGATTGAAAGATGTAAGTTTTGTTTTTAGAGCTGATGTTTTCCCGGTAGAATTAATGTTCTATGACAGTAATCTTAAGTTGTCTGCTCTCGTTGAAAATAGTTCTGGGCGAATGTGTCATTAAAAGTTGGACCTATCAGCCATCATAGTTTAGCTATGAGTCAGTGAGTACAAGAAATCTGTTGATATTTGGTCCGCTGATAGCATCGCACTTAAAATTCGATCTCTATTTTTTTATTCTTTTATGGATTTATATATTTGTCACACTAACGTAAAATATTTTTCCAGATCTATGCCAAATTTCAATATCCTCTGTAAAAAGGATGGGGGAGTATAGGGCATCAAAGTTTTTACGCCATTTTTGTGACCTACCCGATATATTAATATATATATATATACATATATATAATATAAACGTGTTTGTATTTTATATTATGCGTGTAAACCTAGTAATGACATCAATAATATTTACTTTTTATGTATTATGTGCATCGAGTAAACCATTTACAGTAAATATGAAAATACAATCAAGCCCAGAGTCCAAAGCACTAATGTGACCTTTCATGATGAAAATTGAGTAAGACGAAGATATATCGAAGGTAACAAAATTGTACAATCTCACAGCGTGCGTCATATCCCGTCATTAACACCTATTGCATTTTCCGTTAGATATTCTTCAAGGGCCTTCTTCATTTAACTTAATTGTGTATATGTGTTTTGGTAATAACACTTTTTCGTTGATATATTTTTTTTACCCTTGATAAAAGCATTATACTTTTTAGCGTAATGCGCACGTACTTCTTAATATGTTGCAATGAAAAGAACCTTGCTTTAATCTCTCCGCCCCATCCTTACTTGTTTTCATTGAAAATAAAGTAGCTCGATTTTATATTTGTCTTGCTTTTTTCCAGACTCCACATTTCTACAGCTCATACTAGCAACTCAGTGCTCCTCGTTCACTTATTTATCGGATCTAATCTCATAATATCTTGTCCTAAACGGATTGTGGGAAGGGCTCTCTCGTGTCTCATTTCAATTAACACGATTCCAAAACGGACACTGAGCCCGGGTTTTGGGTTAGTTCAGAGAAACCATATTGACGCAATGATTCAGATTTTTGTAGCGAAGAATTTTTAAGTAGCCAAGTGAAAAAATATGTCGCAATGAAGGAAAGGAAAATTAAAAAGCTTTCTGTCTACAGTCCGCTGAAAAAAAAAATAAGCTTCCCTGTTCTCATAACAAGAACAAGCTCGGAAATGTTAAAGGAAAGTTCGAAAGTAATCGGGTTTCACCTTATCTGCCTTTCGCACACACGACATGTATTTTGTGGAGCTACCAAACTTCACCTCCAAACCACTTGTTTGCTTCATAATGTTCCCGGCCCATCAGTAATATAGATCTACCCATTTACCGGTGGCCCAAAAGCTTTTATTTAATGGTTTAGAAGTGCCTGCAATATAATAATATACTGAAGAATGCTATGATGTTTGTGTGTACTCATTATGAACCTTAGACAGAGAGTCCAACTCACGTAGCCTACTCAGTTTCGCCAGTCGTTATCAGCCATTGCTTACTTTCGTTTCGTATTTCTTATCTTTCCAGGTGACAGAAAACAACAGGAGCAACTCGCATGATTCGTTCATGGAGTATGCTCAGCGTCACGTGCGTACCACAACGACCATGGCCGGACACCACCCCACCAACCCCAACCTCCACAGACGGGGCATTGCCCCCTGCAGCAAACGCATGCGCAGAAGACTTGTGCACAAAAATGGCGAAGTCAACATAACACAAACGAACATACGCAAGAGACGTCGGCGGTACCTAGCCGACATTTTCACAACGTTAGTCGACATAAAATGGAGATATAACCTGATGCTCTTCGCCATGGCTTTCACACTAAGTTGGCTTATATTCGCTCTAATATGGTGGTTAGTTTGTTTTTCTCATGGGGATTTAGATCGCAAAGAAGGGGAAGATTGGACCCCGTGCGTTCTCGAAATAAAATCTTTCACATCTGCCCTTCTTTTCTCTATTGAAACACAACATACGATTGGCTATGGAACCAGACACACGACGGAGGAATGTCCAGAAGCCATCGTGCTCATGATGTTCCAGTCATGCTTCGGTGTCATTTGCCAAGCTCTTATGACCGGTATTGTGTTTGCTAAGCTTTCGAGGCCAAAGAAACGGGCGGAAACGCTCATGTTCAGCAAAAGTGCTTGCATTTGTAAACAAGACGGAGACCTGTGTCTGTTACTGCGTGTGGGCGATATGAGGAAATCTCAGATCGTGGAAGCTCACATACGAGCGGTTCTAATTAAAAAGAAAATCACGAAAGAGGGAGACGTTCTACCGCTGTTTCAGTTTGACGTAGATTTGGGCTTTGACGAGGGCCGGGATCGATTGTTTCTCGTCTGGCCCGTTATTATCGTGCACAAAATCGATGAAGACAGTCCTTTTTGGGAACTATCGCCGGATGATCTCCTGCGAGAGCAATTCGAGCTGATCGTCATCCTGGAAGGCATTGTGGAGAGCACCGGAATGACGACTCAAGCGAGAAGCTCCTATCTTCCGGGGGAGGTTTTGTGGGGTCATCGCTTTGAACGCCTTGTCACATTCCAGAAAGAAAACGGACAATACCAAATTGACTTTTCCCGTTTTCACAACACGATACCCGTCGACACGCCAAACTGCAGTGCCAAGGAACTGGCCGAGATGACTGCAGCCGGACAGGTACCTGACCAGACCTTCGGAGGAGTACGTCCCGGTGTCGGGGAGGACGACGAGGACGACGATGACGACGACGAAGAGGAAAACACGTCGCTGGCGTCCAAATCAGAAAGGTACATTATTAAGAGGAATGGGCCGTTCGTGATCAAGCGTCACGGCATCGCTCAGACCGACTATTTTGGGGACGATTTTGATTCTCTACGTAGTAAGCAAAGCACTAGTACTGACCTCGATTCACAAGAAATGTCCGAAACATTACTATGACAACGAAAGAGAACGAGAATTGTTAAGGTAAGGCCGTGCGCTTGGTTGCCCTAGGGGGTAAATTTGCAATTGGGGGGGGGGGGGGGGCAGACAGACAGACAAACAGGTAGACAGATCATGTGTTTTCATTGTGTGCTATGAAATAAATTGTTTTTACACACTTTTTTGTTATTGTTTTTTATTTGTTCTATGTGTTTGATTTTGTTTTGTTTTTGCTTATTCGAGAAATTATTTCTATGCTCTTTTAATTTGTTTTATTTTCTTTGTTGTCGTTTTTTGTTTTGTTTTTTGTTTGATTGTTTTTTGTTTTGTTTTTTTGTGTTTTTTTTTCTTTTGGTTGTTTGTCTTGTTTCTATTTATGATGAGGGTAAAGGAGTCTTGCTATGGTCTGTGGGTGGGTTTAGGTAGTTCAACTGCGAGATGCTTTAAATTCCTTCTTTCAACCAACAACGAAGTATAACTCAATAGTCCACTCTGCTTGCATCTTATAGGAGATATTCCTTGGGTTATTTCCCTTGCCTTTCCAACCTTTATCCAGAACGTGGGCGGTCGTAGTGGAAAGCCACATGTTCGAGATTTGATAAAATTCAGTAAATGCATACATGCACGTCACATCGACTTCTTTCATAAGTTTTATCAACAGCCCAACCTCCCCTTGAATTGATTTTTTATACGAGTGTTATACGTACCGTGCCATAGATTATCGTGGACTGAAACTAAGCCATTTGTCTTATTAGTAATATTAGAGGCTCAATGGATAGAGCGTTGGGCTTGAGACAAAGAGATCTTGTGTTCGATTCCTGCCATCGACAGTTGTGTTTCCCTACTCAGGTGTCAAATGGGTACCTGGCAATAGGCTGGTACTGTTGCGCCAAATTTGCTGCACTTTTCTGTATCCATCCTCCCCGGGGGGGGGGGGGGGCCTCCCTGCGAGCGGAAGTGTCTCGTAAAGGTGCGCTTAGAGCTTAGGACCGAGAGGACAGAGGTTCGAATCCCGGTCACGGGCGCGATGTTGAGTCCTTGGAAAAGGCTTTCTACAGACATTTTCTCATCATGCTCAGGTGTAAAATGAGTACCTGGCCGTTAACAGCGTTGTCTCTGTCTGACAAATTGTACTAGCGCCTAACATGCAGCTTGTCTCGTCCTTCATGTTATTTGTTTCTGTTTTTGGGGGAACCCCTTTGTAAAGCACTTTAGGCACATTAAGTTTAAGTGGATATTGCGCTATATAAAAAGTTTCATTTTCATTTGTTTATTTATTTGATTTTTACTTCTTTTTTTTTTTAACATGTTTATGTATTGACTTGTCTAAACTTGACTTTAGTGTTGTTACATGTACTACCTGTACTAGGCTGTCTGGCGCGGCAATTTGTCCAACGCTTTCCCTTCGCCACGTGTATCAAGCTCAAAGGTCAAGGTTCGAGTCCTGGTTGTCTAAGTGTTGGTTTGGGTGGATGGGTGATGGGGGGGGGGGGGGTGGAAAGAAAGAATAGTGCTTGCATGTACAGTGTTCTGCGGTTGGGTTGATTATTTTTGTTGTTCTTGGTGGTTGACTGGTTGGTTGGTTTGTTGGTCGGATTATTATATTTTCTTATTTTTTTCCTTTTTAGGTGGTTTTGTCGTTGCTGTTTTGCTTTGTTGTCTGTTAGTTGTTTTGTTTTGTTTGTTTTGGGTGCGGCTGTTGGGTGTCCATTTTATCCCCTTTTAAATCTGCTTCCATCAGATGTCACACGATATCAGCCAAAGACAACAAACAAACGATAGGACTGAAATAAGAGAGACGAAAGAACTGGAAATGAAACCGGACAGAAACACGCATAATTAATACATAAAAAATATGTATAAGTAACAAATCCACAGAGTTGTTTAATTTATATCATAATAGCTAATCTTTATTGGCAGGACCGTAATAATACATGTATTACCGTAATATATTTGTTGATTTATTCACAAGGTAGGATAGCAGAGCCCATCCTCTTTACGCTTGCACAAACTCTCTGTAACTCAGTCATTACCCACAATGCATCATTCAATGCAGCCATCGCCCACTCTCTCAGCCAATCCACTCTCAGCACGGACGATCATCCTTCAAACTGACCTTGGGCAGCCTACGACGACCATTGCACATACAGTAAACCAATGCATACAGTAAACCAATGCATCTAAATACCAGCTATGACAATACATGCACATACAAGTACAAGCAATAATACATCATTATACAATACAAAACATAATTTTTTTTTATGTCAAACACATAAATACGTTCAGAAATCGCTTTTCCAGCGGATCTATACGATCACTTTATAATTTCATTATCGGCAGTGCTAAAATACATAGTAGGCCTATTGTCGTTATCATACATGACATATAGGCTATTTAAACAGTCAATACACGGCTTCGGGAGATGATGATGACGACGATAATGTTGATGAAGATGATTGGGGGAAAAAGGGGGGGAGGTGTCACAATGGTGATGTTAGCGGCAAGGATGAAGATTATGATAATGTTGTAAATGGATGATGATGGTGATGATGATGATGATGATGATGATGATGATACTTTGAAGTTGAAGAGGGTTGACGATAATATATAATGTAAGGAAGATGATCATACCAAATAAATTATACAATATAACAAGCATACTGAATTATTTCATAATATGTGACGTAATTGGAGAAATACATAAAAAAGATATGTTACATCATCCAAATCGAAATAAAAAGAAACAAACAAGAAAATAGTGCATTTAATATTACATGTTACGGTTCAGCATTCTTGACCTGATGATATTATCATTGTATTACAAAGAATCATTGTCACCCGTCTCATCCTCCCGTCTTTGAATCATATTTATGTTTGCTTGTTTCATACAAAATCCAAAAAGTTTGAAAAGGTCATGTCTCGATAGATGTTTCGGAAAAGATTACAAACTGACACTGACTAATTTAGTCTGTCGAAATATTTGTCTATATATTGTTAAAGTAAACGAAATTCGTGTACAAGATTGTTTTTAAAAAAGTATTGAAGCATGCCTTCAATAAAAACAAATTAAAAAATAAAAATTCCACTAGTTCATCTCCGAAGGGAAATTTGTCATTTGGTTTTTGACCGAAAACCGAGCGTCAGCCCACAGCCTACTCTATACTCTAAAGCAGGCTGTGGTCAGCCGCAGTGCAGCGTCGCAAACAGAGGTAATTAGTGTAAATAACTTTGTCTAAGGGTTGAATCACAATGTCCCTAACGAGATTCGATCAACCAACCTTTCGGTTGTGAGCCCAAAAGCGCAACCGCTGTGCCACTGTGACAACTTTTGTACTTACGATTTGTTAACCGCTGTGCCACTGTGACAACTTTTGTACTTACGATTTGTTAACCGCTGTGCCACTGTGACAACTTTTGTACTTA
>JBCHJU010472838.1:0-12431 GCA_039654505.1 Plocamopherus imperialis
AAAAAAACGAGATAAAAATTGTTCAGAAATGTTTTTTAACCTTTACTTCATGTTTTAATCAGCTTTTTATGTTTATTTTGGGTCAATTTTAATAAATTAAGCAGTTCTGATATATATACTATTTAAATGAGGTACACCGTAATTAGTATCCCTATTTCACTCTATATAAGCTTGATTAGCAAGCTTGGTGAAACCATGCTATATCTGAGGCCTATATTTTCTTGATCATGGCTTTAAGACCTTTCATTTGATATATAGTAAGTGTCATATTAAGAAAGTGAAATTTTTCCAGTGAATGGGAACTTTCCATACCCCTTTTTGTGAAACCTGCCTCATCTGTTTGCTATACCTTCTGCTTATAATGAATATAATCCAAAAAGGATCTTTCAAATATGCAAAGAAGGGTTTTGATCTAAAACTCAACAGTATTGAAAAAAAAAAATGTGTTCAATATGTCTTTAATAAAATGTTGCTTATTTTACTAAGATCTATTTTCAAATCACTACCAAAAAACCCCATCTGTTTGCTATAAAAAACACTTTTTTTTTTAACTTTACCTTCTGTTGAGTCTGAATTTCAGAATCTGATCCATCATCATCATCAGTCAGGCCGAGGTTTGCCATTTTAGCTGCGTCATTCTCTGGAGTATCCCCATAATTCTTCAGGTGTACCTGCTGAACATTATTTCAAATTAAGGAAATGCAGAGGAAATTTAAATACATTATTTTAAAGTTAAAGAAAGGAAATTGAGAGAACTTAAATATTTAAATATTGTAGGTATAAGTCTATCCATCATATTATATCTGAAAAGAAAAAAAAAAAATCCAATGACTGAGATTAATACTCGCTTAACATTAACATTAAACCATTGCAAAAAGTCTTGAGTTGTGCATGGACAATTTTCTGTGAAAATGTAACAATTAATAAATCTTCAACATCATAAAATACACTGGGTTCGAGCTGATGATTTTAATTTGTTAAGTTTTTAAGAATTTGGCATCTTTAGTTTCTTTTTTATTTTTTCTTCTTTTTTTTTCAGAGGGATGGTTTTTGTTGTTAAGTTTCCTGTTTTATGGCCTACATAAAAAGAAAGAACTAAGATCATTACAATATTTATTTTTGCAGGCGTCTTCTCACATAATGCATTTCTATCAACCTATCAGGGTTTTTTCTCTTTATTGGTGTTTCATATTCTTATGTATCTTCAACACCATACGATGCCATCATTTGCCCTTTTTTTTCCAGAAATGAACAGAAATTCACCACAAGAATAAAACATAGCAAGTCACTCCCATCTAGATCTAGATCCAAATTTGTTTCTTCTTTGCTTTTATTTATTTATTTTTTCGTATTTTGTTTAGTTCTGGGATTGTATTTTTGTGTATGTTCTTTTTATGCTAATCAACATGTATGGGCTTTTCTGTGTCAACCTATGCAAGTGTTTGATCAACTAACCTAGATGCTATCAAATCTAGATTAGATCTATTGAGAATGCTGAGGCAATGCCTATTCCGGGCTTTTAGGATTTGGGCCAAATATATTTTTACGTTGTTTTTCAAACTTGGAGCCTTTGTTACTCAATATGATTTTCCTCTGGGGCTTAATGACTTAATTTCAATCTTGAGTCTTGAAAGATATTAGGCTATACAACAGGCATGCACAAAACTTGAGCTACTGCATGTACTGACCTTCATGTGATGAGACAAAAGTCCCTTGGAGCCTACATAGTAGTCACAGTAAGGGCACTTCATCAGAGGGTAACTGCACTGTCTAGGGCCATGCATCATCTCATGGAGCTGCATGTTCCTAGCACGAGTATTGGTATACGGACAATGACGACATTTGTGGAGTTTCCTGTACAGACCATTCTTAAGAACATAGCCCGGTTTATCGTCCACAGCTAACTTGGCAGCCAATTTCATCGGGGAAAATTTGGGGCTCTTCGAAAGACTCGGGGTGATCTTGGCAGCAATCATTTGCTGCTTTATGGCAGCCAGTTCAGTAAGCTCCACGGGATCATAAACAAGACCTGGATCTTTAAAGTTGAAAAAAAAAAGAAAAAAAGAAAACAACAATGTAAAAGGTGTGATTTGATTTTTTTCACTCTGAATAATTCAGTGCCCTCTGTCTTTTTGTATTTACAGTGCAGCAGGCATTCATCGAACTTGTTGGGGCAGTAGAAAAGGTTTGAGGAATACATGTTTCGAACAATGCATCGAAGCACTAGATAACAAGGGCAAGATCCCTATAAAGTGTAGTAAGCTAATAATTTTTTAGTTATGTTCTTTGCTGTCTGAACTCAGCTAAAAACCATGCCTGTCATATTTCCGATGTTTCCACCGCCATGTTGTCTTTTGTTTGTTGATGTATTGTTTTGTTTATTCGCTTCATTTTGTTAGATTTTTTATTTGTTTTTTTCTTTTTTTATACAGTCAGATGAGACAGGTGAATGTATGGCAGCATGGAGTAATAAATCTAAAAATAACAACAATGGGCTACAACTAGCCAAGGCCTACATGGGAGTAGTGTAATGTACTATAGCAAGCAAATGTCAGCACCATGTGGGCTATTTTAAGACTGATGCAGGTGCATAGCTGCCAACCTCCTAGAAAAAAAGAAACCCAGACTCCTGAAGTGTGTCGCATGCAAACGACACAGAACCCTTTTCAATGCCAAAGTTACTTCCCTTGAATAAGGCACTTGTGTAGCTTTTACAGCACATGTTCACATGCATAGTTTTCTATCGAGTATGTAATGACAGAAACTCCTAAGAACCATTATGTATGCTTCGAGCATGCTCAGTTGTTTGTGTTTGTTTAAAACACACTTGGTCTGCAGTTATCAGAAAGCATTGTGATAATAATAATTTGAGCATTATCGGTGTTCTGGTACAAGGACTAATCTTGCACTCCCTCACCATCTCTCATGCATGCCATTGATAGATAATTAGACGCATGTCGTGTACAATACTGGCAAAGCTTGATGCCAAATCCTGGAACTGGCTAGGATTCTCTTTGCGACTTGCTAAGCTATGAAAGAAAACAAGAGCGGACACTAGGTTAGGCCTAGTAAACAGCATTGATTCAAATACAAATTGTAAGAGGTCAACGAAAATGGCTTGCCGTAGTACAAACTATGCTATATAATCTATAAATTTATATCTCTGCTATCATCAAGCAATCAAAATCAGAGCATCACTGGCAGCAGAAATCTAGGCTAAATCTAGGCCGCATGCGAGAGTGCGAGGTCAGATAAACCAACAGGTACCTTTTGCTTTCCTTCATTCAGAGGCCTCTTTTATTCTAATGGGCGTAACAGTACTTGAGGAACAACAATGAAAAAATCAATAAAATAAAAAAAAGAAGTCATAAGTCTGGTATATGTACTTTCCTAGGGAAATACAGACATCCGTACTCGGCATAAAATACAGACTAAATACGTTTTTAGCATACTAGTTGGCAGCTATGCAGGTGTAAAGGTACATACAGGGTCCCCACCAAATCCTTGAAATTTTTTTCAAGACCCCCAAAAAATTTTCAAAACCCCTATTCCCAACAAAGCCCATTTATAAATGATAAAATAAATGAATGCACATTTTGTAGTATAAACATTATTATTAACAAACAGCAGTCTTCAAACAATACATCATTATGAAATAAAATAATGATGTTTGCTCTTTCGCTTGCTTTTGTCTGCAAACTGATATTTTGAATATTGAATCCAGCAGCTAACAGATCATGCAGACACCAGAATAAAATAAAATATGAATAGTGTCCCTTGTGTTTAACTCAATACCACCTAAACAACATTCACTGAAAACAGCCTGTGACCCTATGGAAAGGGGCTTGACTCTTCAACAAGTCAGACTCACTTCTTTTTATCAAAACATCATAAAAAAGAAAAAAAAATAGAAAATACACATAAACACTATCATTCTTACAATATACAAAATAGAACACACAAATAAATTTATTTTCATGACTCAAAAATGATTGTTTAAGGCAAAAAACCATCCATTTCATCATAACTGTCGTGGTGATTTTCTTCACCGTCAGTCTTCCAAGTCGATCTCCAACTCCAAGTCTGTCCCTATCTATAACATCACCATCGCTTTGATCATCTTTCTTTTTGGCATCACACCTCTCTCAATTGAGGTTCCTAAGTCTTAAATCCAGATTTCCATGACAAATGTGACCCCATAACAACCAAAAAGGTGAAGGAATTCACCCGTTCTATCCTATCAACTTCAAAAGATCATAACTCTGCTCTCAGTTGCCTTAAACAACAGTAAAAAGACCAAAATTACCTCCAGGAAAGGGAGAATACACTACTTCCTGTAGTGTTTCCTTAAAGCATAAAGCCGTGTAGTTGTCCCATAACATATTTTCAGGCCCTATTTTTACCAGTTGACATCGGGAGGATTAGGTACATGCACAGGCAGTGGACGTTATAGGTGGGAATGAGTTAAACAAAACAAGAATATTAGGCTACACCTTTCGTTAAAAACAAAACAAGAATAATGTCCCTTTCGTTAAAAACAAAAGAATAATGTCCCTTTTATTTTAATTTAATAAATGAGTCGCGAGTGCATTCCCCGTGGCAAACCAAGCCAGGCTTCGTGGAGTGGGCCTAGCGTGTCGTCGCTGCCGTCAAGCGAACCTGTTCGCCTCTCTCTTCAGGCCCTCCGTTCTGAGTACTTGGCGATGAAGTGTAGTGTACATAGTACATTATGTCATGTAGGCCTACTGCAACTGCAACTGGCCTAACAACTATCATATAATGTACCACGTAGCCTCAGCCAGCGGGCAAGCTACCAATGATCGATGCCGGGCGTTGAAAAAATTTGCGAAAAAATGCCTACTCGCTCACGGGACACTGAAAAAAGGGAATTTTTTAAACGAAAAAAATCGAAGTTATTCAAGTTATACCGTTTAAGAACCCAAACCTTGCATTTAATTTTTCCCAACTTTTTCCCGACCCATCACAAAATTCCTGACTTTTTCTTGATTTCCCGACCCGGTGGGGACCCTGTACATAAACATGGCATTGGCTATTTTTAGTATCGGGTTAGGCCTAGTGGGCTTTTCAAACTAATCAGCAAGACGAGGAAAATTGCTCGCATAGCTTGAGAAGGGGATTGTTTTAAGGATTTTGAATGTCTTTGAAAGACTTTAACTACTCAAGTTTTTATTGCATTTTTCCCATCAGATCTTTCCATTACAGCATAAATCCCATTGTGTGGGATGTTTAACATACCTATGTTCTCAATATGAAATGAAGAGAGAAAAAAAAGATTTGCCTATGGCAAAAGTCACCTGAGACGATGGATTTTGCTGGGGAGACTTCCACACCTGGCAAGACCTTTTTATTGTGAAGACGCATATGCTGTTTAAGCAAGCGCTTGTGGACCACCCAGTAATCACAGTGTTCACACTTGAATTCTGCAGTGCGCTTTGGA
This sequence comes from Plocamopherus imperialis, assembly GCA_039654505.1. Taxonomy (NCBI): domain Eukaryota; kingdom Metazoa; phylum Mollusca; class Gastropoda; order Nudibranchia; family Polyceridae; genus Plocamopherus; species Plocamopherus imperialis. Next base: position 5,459 of record JBCHJU010472838.1, read on the forward strand.
CGGTGAAACTGAAAAAAAATTTTCAGGAGAGTTAAGTGAAGCTGATACCAACAAATTTTAGGAATATTGAGAATAATTTTCATTGTATATAGGATTCAGCCAGATCATCAAAAAAAAGTATGATAAAAATAACAAAATTAATAGGTGCTCAAAGGAGATTACAGAAGGGCAAAAAATATTTAATATTTGAGAATGATCAGTTTAATAGCATTTCATAATCATAAATGAAAGGGTTACTAACAACATTTTAAATGTAGTAATATAATTCTTTAAATTTACAGCCAATCATAGATAATTGACGAGCTAAGATGCATCCCTTGGATCTAATTCTCAGAATAATAATTATTAATTACAGAGTTAAGCATACAGCTGTCCAGCAATACTCTCCATGAACACTTGTAATTTTCAACATATCGGATGAACTCCTTTAATCTTGAGCCTTTTCTCCCTCTACTTTTTATAGTTATTTACTCAATTAGCTGGGGGTTAAAGGGAAGGTCACCTTTTCATAATAATGAACTGCTTTGAAATTACTTGTCCCCTTATTTTTTTTTTTTACATTCATTTGTTCCCTTAATTTTTTTTTAATTATCTTAAATGAATAATATGTTGTTTGCATCATCAGCTGATACATGTTATGGCGAAATACTAACAACGAAGAGTGAGAACAATTGGGAACAAGGCTGACCCAGTCCACAAACCAAAACCTGGTTTACCGGAAAAATATGGCAAACTGGTTTTCATGCCTTCTTAGAACATTAGAAATGACGGCTACAAAATAACCTCTGAACCCCTATGATCCCATAGAATCATCTTGAAAAAAAAAAAAGGAATACTAACATCAAAAGCAGTCCTGAATCAACAAGCCAATTACCTGCTTATGGTAAATGAAATCATTCTTGCTGTTCGTTGTGTACGGGCATTTTTCACAGAAATGGCGACGAGAAGTGGTGCTGGTGTGTTCTATCTGTCCACTGTACTTGAAAGGCGACGAAGGAGGTGTAGCTTGAGGCTGCTCCCATCCTGGACCCCTAGAGCCATTCTCACTGAATCCACTCTCTGTGTGCCACTTCCTTTGGTGCTGATGAAGCAAGCGCGTGGTGCTGACATAGTATGGACAATACTTACACTTGAACCGATTGACAGGAGATGGTTTATGGTAAGTCATGTGAAAAGACAACATTGACTTTTTCTGACTGCGAAATGGACAGAGCTGACAAAAATGAAGTTTGCGTTTGCGAGCAGGCCTGTCAGGAGAAGTAACAGAGCTGGTTTGAGGGGTATGGGAGGAGCTGGGAAGAACTTTTTGGACTTCATCATTCTTTTTTTGCATGCTTACAATGTAATACTCATAATCCTTCACTTCATGTTCTTTGTGTATGTGGCTGATGATGATAGACTTATCCTTCGATTCCATCTGACAAATGCAGCAAACAAAGACAGTTTCCAAAGCCTCATTATCAACGCCTGAAATGTCTAGACTTACTTTGCAGAGTTTGACATAATCTGACCTTCCATGAATCTTTTGGATATGCCTGTGAAGTGGACCACGGTTCATGAAAGGAGTATTACAAACACCACATAAAAAAGGCTTCATTCCATGCTTCTGCATATGGACAATGATGTGAGTTCTCAGGTTGGACCGGAAAGAGCATTTAGAACAATACCAAAGATCACTTCCTCCGTCACCCTTTTCTTTACGGGAAGACAGTGTGTGCTCCAACTTGCCTTCTTCAGATCTTTGAAACAAAAAGTCTCTTTTTGACGACACTTCAAGTTGCTCTCTTTTAAATCTGTCCTGGGAATTTTGGTTTAGCAAATGCAAAGCTATGACTCGAATTTTACTCTTTTCTAGAGGGTGATGCCGCTGGATGTGTCTTGCCATGTTTCTTCTCCAATTTGAAATATAGCTGCATCCTGAACACTTCCACTGTCGACGATTGGGGTCGAAGTTGGTAACACGTTCCTTAGAAGACAACTTCAACGATCCAAAAATACCGTAATTTGCATCATATTGCTCTCCCTTGATTTTATCCGGATGTTTGAAAGGGGACTCATCATATGATGGTTCCATTTGTACTTTGTACGTTGGCTGGCGATTAACATCTTTAGGGTGGCTTGGTGAACACTCCAAGGCATATGTAGATTTTGCTTCAGCAATTGAAAGCATGATGACAAATCCTCCATGATTTGGATGTTTTGCTCTGAGATGTTTTTTCAAGTCCCATTTCCAGTTTGAACGCAGTCCGCATATTGAACATTTGAAAGGCTTTACATACCCATGCATTTTCGGGTTGCTGTACTTGGAGTCCAACCTGACTGTTTTCAGGGCAGGCTCCTCAGTTGCCCCATCTTCCTCAGCAGGGGCAGAAATCCTGTGGTACACTATATTAGTGTTGTAGTCAAACTCGGTTCCATCTAAAGTGTAAATCACACGGATGTCTTTGTATGGGTGGGCATAGTTGTAGTGCTTCTTCACTTCTACTTTAGAAATTTCAGCTTTTTTACAAACGGCACAGGCAAAGGGTTTATCAATCTTGGCCAATTCTTCAGCGGGAGGTTCAACAAACAAATTACTGTTTGCAGTTTCAGACGTGACTGACCGCTCCTCTGAGTCCCGGCTGTTATCACCACTCACCATGCTTAGATCACTGTTGCTCTTTGATTTTGACATGGTTTTGCAAATTACTCTACCATTCTCATCTTTGTGATTGACATTCAAGTGATTGGTGACACGAACCTTGTCACCAGACTTAAAATCACAAAGGGAGCACACGTAGACCGATATGCTGCCAGTCTTCCTTTCACACTGAGCTAAGTATTCCCCGATGGTTGCTCGGGCCTCCTCAATGGACAATGTCACCACATTGTCAGTCGTGGCAGTTATATCTCTGTGATACTTGTTAAGGTGCTTTACAATGTCCCATTTCCAGTTTGTTCTTTTACCACACGTGGGACACATGAATTGTTTTAAGTTTTCATGGTATGCTATGTGGCTCTCAAGCCTCTCAGGGGTCGTTGTTCGATAGTCACAAGATGGATATGTACAAACAAAATGACCCTCTTTCCCAGAGACAAGTGCTGGATTTTTGAAAGCGCTCCCTTCGGTAAAATCAATATCATCTGGATTTTGTTCTTTGGTAAAATCTTCCACATCCATCCTCATTCCATCATCAGCCTCACTATTTTTAACAGGAGAAGTTAAAGCATGACCACTGTTATGCTGAGGCTGTTTAGTAAGAGGCCTGATTTCTGGGCGGTGAATAAAATAGGTTTCAACCTCTTGTGGGTTCTTCCCAAGTAAAATGGAGTGATGACGAAACAGATGCCTTCCAACATCACCACGCCAATACGTTTGATAATTACAAAGGCGACAGCGAAATGTTTTCTCAATGTCTTTGTGCTGTTTGGAGTGTTTTTCTAGATCTGCTTTCGAGTGTGTTGAATAGGGACAAATGGGACATCGAAACAAAGCTGGAGAGGCCTTTTTGACCACCTCAGTACAGACAAAATCTCTTGCCATGATATCTTGTGGCTCAGTATGGTGATCGCGGCGCATGTGGACGTTCAAGTCACCCAAATATTTGTATTTGTTATTACACATGGTGCACTTAAACCTTTTGACAATGGTGTGGACTTGTCGATGCCTACGCAAGTCACTGGGCCACTTAGCAGTATAGGAGCATTCAGAACATTTCAAGTTATCTCCTGGAGTATACAGAAGCTGGCGTCTCCTCTTGACAGAAATCTGTGAAGGAAAAGGTTTTGTCAGCTTTCTTTTCCTCAGCATCTTTCTTTCTAAGTTTTTACTGGTCATGGAAGCAGTGGCTTGAGAGAAATTGTGTCTAGCTATTAAATGGCGGGTGAAATTTCCTCTACGAAGACATACTGTGGGACATTGAGGGCACCTGAGATAGAAAAACATAAAAGTCATCTATTTTTATTGACAGTTTCAATTATCAAGTAGTTGATTATGTGTCAGAGAAAGGGGAAAACAAATTTAGTCATAACACTTAAAGGTCCAATTCTACAGTAAGCTAAGAAACAAAAGAAGCAGGTTTGACCACCTTCAATTACACAGGGTTCTTTAACTTTGAGATTCTTTAAGGAAATTGGGACCTTCATCATATGAAGATGCTTTTCCAAAGAAAATCTCTCAAAATCAAAATTTAGCATGAGAGGAAGAACAAAAATCTTGATCAGGGTTTGAAACTTACATTTGCTGATTTGCACATTGCGAGTCAGAAAATTGTTTTGTGGGTTACATTTACCGCATATACTCATGTATAATGTGCAACTTTTATGCAGTCCCAATTGCGGTCGAAAAAATCCCTTCCCTGCAATATCAATTTTTATCCATCCAAGATGTAAGTCCGTATCTATATTAGTGCATTATAAAGGTTACATCCCCTTATTGAATTGCTGCAATGGATCGGTAGTATCGCATGATGATTCGGCTTTTTTCTTTTTAAGCAGTTCCCACTTCTAGAAGTAGGCCTAGCTTATTATTATAAAGGTAGCATGGCACAGTGTTGAAAATAGGTCATTACAATGAGCTCCCTCAATGAAGCGTAGCATATATGATTCATAAGCTTTTATTCTAGGACTGAACGATAGGCCTACCTAGCCCAGTGATCTTTGTTAAGTATAATAAACATTCAAAATGGTGGCTCCCATATTGAAGCGATGACACAAGTTGACCTTTTTGAAGAGGAATCTCATTGGAGTTGAGTAAATATTTTATGAAAATGTACATGCATATTATCCACTAGATATAGGACTGAAACCAAAATTGAGGTTCTCTACTGGGGGGTGCACATTAGCGTTAAGGGTGCACTTTACACAAGGATATACAGCACTGTTCTCTCACAATACTTATCAAGTAGATCCAAAATCCTTTCAATAAAAGCAATACCAGCCTACCAGATTGCAGATGAGGAAAGTCTTGAATTGAGAACAAGTATTGTAAGTAGATCGGAAACTTTTTATGCAGATCAAGGTCTAGATGTATCAGTGGAAATAAAGAGCTGTCAACATTAAAAGTTGGTTCCACAGTTGGAAAGTAAAAAAATCAATGCTTGTCTCTACAAAAACCAATAAGAAAATTCAAAATTGAGCTTAGATATACAACAGCTGAGAGTGTGTCAGTGGTGCAGATCTCATGTGCCGTCTGTGAAAGATTTGCAGATTCAATGAAAATGGAGGAGGATTACCTATCATTTAAATGGTCTGTCGAGACATGGAAAAATCCACAAAATGTAATTTTGAAGAATGAGCAAGTGACTACATTAATTTAGCCAGTTGAATTTATATATATATTTTTTAAAAAAAAGGAAATGACAAAAGGTCATTTTTACACGCTGTTAATCATTATTACCTATATTTAAGTAGGTAGGAGTCTTGATCTTGATCCTCCCTATCATTCATAGCAAGTGAAACACTCTGAAGAAGAGAAATAAAGAATACGTTTTAAACATAATCATCATAAATTACTCTCAGTCCCAACAAGTGAAATACTAAAAAAAAAAAAAAGAAAAAAAAAAAAAAAAAAAAGTAAAAGAAACCAAAAACAAAAACACATCATTTTTCAGCATCAGTGTGTGTTTGTAATTGTAAGTATAATATTATTTTTGTAACCACAATAACATCAATGACACTACTAATAACTGTTCTCAGTAAATTAACATGAAAATGTACAATTATTTTCTGGCCACTGTCCTCTTTCTGGCCTTATGTAATGTCCATGTAATGTTGAAATAAAAAAACCAAAAAAACAAAACAAAACAAAAAAACAAAAAATAAACCACATGACAACATGAGACCGATTTTAAAAGATCAAAATGCTGTTAGTAAAAAGAGATATAAGGGAAAACCAGAAAACAAACCTGGAATTCATCCTGATCAAGTTGGTCCTCTTCCAAAAATGAAGATTCATTTTTTTCCTCAAATGCATTAGTCCTTTCTTCAAATTGGTCTTCTTCATCTTGTGCTGGCGCAAAAAAAAAAAAGAAAAAAAAAAAGAAAAAAAAAAAAAAAAAAGAAAAGGGTAATCATACATCAATAATAAAAAAAAAAAGCATTCTAAGACAAATAAGACAACCCATAAAAAAGGGCGGAGGTGAAATTTGCAATTGCCAGAAGGCCAAAACAAAAAAAAACCCACAAAGCATTACTACCACTCACAGGATCTCTCGAAAAAACTGCTAGATCTAATATGAAATAAAGGTTCATCTGCGGAAAGAGGATCATATGCTTTATCTAACATTGTGGCCCCTCCACACAAAATCACATTGCTGTCACAGATTACTCTGGGAAACTGCAGACACAGATTAGTCCACATTACTACAAAAGATGTGTCTGCATAACAGCTAGATCTAACACAGGTGCTTCTAAAACTTTTATATTCATGCTACAGAGATTTACGGCTAATATGGGTTTTCTTTGGAATATGCATTGCTTCTACGAATGTGTCTGTTACCTGCCAACATCAGTCCTTCTAAAGATCATAGCTCCCCTGGGTCCTTCCAAAGTATTCTTACCACAGATATGTTTAAGCATCTAAATTAAATTTTGATTAATATTCAACTTATTCATCCCCACAGAGAAATTTGTCTTTTGGTTTTTGACAGAAAACTGAATGTTAGCCACAAAGCAGCGCCCCTTGCTCAAGGGTAAGATCACATTGTCCCTGATGGGATTCAAACTGCCATTGTGAATCAAAAGCATTACCGCTGTGCCACTGTGACCATCAGGGCTAGTAGCACCCTGAGCTTAACAAATTTGAGGAGATTTGAGGAGGTTTTTGAGGAGATTTTTTTTTTAATTTGAGGAGATTTTTAGGCGACTATTGCTTCTTTGCGGCGTTTTTTCATACCAATAAATGTTACACCCAAGAGAAAATCAGAAGGAAAATCAAAAAATTATAAACAATATAATTGATAAACCAACCAACCAACCGACCTAACAATCCACC
>JBCHJU010472949.1:0-12429 GCA_039654505.1 Plocamopherus imperialis
TCTCTCTCTCTCTCTCTTTCTCCCTCTTTATATATAATATATATATATATATATATATATATATATACATACACACATATATATACATTTATATGTAGGTACGGTTTCAATTCAAGTTTGCTGCTTGCAGTATATAATACCGTTGACGCCAATAAGTTGATTTTCACCTAAGTCGATTTTTTCGCTCGGTCCCACCCCCATCGATACATGCGATAATGGTAAAAAATAAAATCCACCACTAAGTTGATTTTTCACTCAAGTCGATCTTTCAAAATCTGATACAACATTTTTAAATGACAAAAATCCTTCACTCAAAAGCCATAAATCATGACTTAGTGCTATATTGGCATCTGAGGCACACATTTTGACCATCCATGTTATTGTTAACATGTTACATATATCAGTTGATTACTCCAATACGTAAGATGATTGGCTTACATTATGACATCCCCCAAAACTCAGACATACACATGCCTTCATACACACAAAATAACATCAGTACAGTTGTAGGCCTACTGGTAAACTTAATTTAAGTTGGGGGGGGGGCGGTTGGAGGGAGTTCATTAAGTACCTAATGTAACTTAAGGCTAGGACTGTAAATTCCGCTTTTTATCCATGTTAGTTGATTTTTTCAAATAAGTCGATCTTTCAGCTTTGTCCCATGGAAATCGACTTATCCAGCGTCGACTGTATATACATTACAAGAGTAAGCTATTTCTCCTCTGATGACGTTTTGTCCAGGTCTTGGCCAGTTAGATTTAGCTATGTGGAGTTTCCTCTTATGTTGTGGTAATTTTTGTTTTCATAAAAAAAAAAAATATATATATATATATATTTATCAGCCTTTTAGCTGTCTGGGTTTTTCTTTGCAATCAATGGTAGGCTGTCTTGCCTTTGGGTAGTTATCTACCCATAACTGTTTGACACGTGTTATCAAAACTTTGAAAAGAGAAAGAAAAAAAAAATCCAATGTTTGATTGAGTAGCAATAGAGTAGGCTCTATAGTAGAGGAAATCCACCTGTGCTTTTCTCATTAGCTTTTCATCCAAAAGCTTGGTTTTGTGTGAAAAGTAAGTGCTAAGAGCATGCTCTTAGTAATGCTGCTATATTGGTCAGTAGTCAAATTTGTATTTAGCTGCAGAATGTGGTTTTCACTTTATTTTCTTTTGATTGGGATTTATGCAGGATTTTTTTTTTCCGTGGGTGTAAAAAAAAATAATTTGTTAATTTAATATGTGTACTTAGACATGACTTCAATTTGAAAGATTGTGCTTTGTAAATAAGCCAAACCTTTATTAGAGGTGGCGTATAAAACCCGCACAAAAAAACAAACAAAAAATAAAACTGGAAAAATGTTTCCATTAATCCTTTGAAAGACTATCAGATCCATTATTGACACTGTGAGTCCTTTGGATAGGTCTATTCCTTGTCATCAAAAGAAAGGATTATAAAACATGATCTCATAAAACATATTACCTTGTCCCATGTGAGACTTTGCACCCTATCATTGCAATGTCTATCATTCATTCATCGTGTATTCTTGATGTTAAGCCTAAGTTTTGGATTAAATTATGTTATTGTGAAATAGTGACAAGCATTTAGAGGAGGCTTGAAAATTAATTTTTCAATTTTCGTGTGCCTTGGATGTGTAATGTTAAGGTTAATGTTATTGTCATGCTTTGTGCTGCTTTTGTAATATAATATAGTTTTGTTTTCTTTTTACTTTCTTAGCCAAAATGATTTTTTATGAGGTTTAACAGAGATGATTAATCAGGCTTTCAGCATTGATGTAACGTGTTTGCCAATATATGTAAAAAAAAACCTTATTGTCTTCTTGATGTTTGGAATTATTTTAGATTTTTAGACATGAACAATGTGATTTATAATATATGTAACATTGCTCACTGTCCCGAATTCCATGTCCACAGGATCGTTATGGATGATTGACCAGCTGCATTGCGATGACAACCATTGTGAACTTTGAGGTATCTGCTATCATCTCACAAGACTGCCATAGAAAAGGGAGGGTGGGGAGAGGAAAAACTTGGTCTAGGTCATCATGCTGAATGGGACGGAAAGAATGTCAGGCGGGGATTTGAATCTGGACAAGAGCTCTTTTTTCATCGGATAGAGTACCGTAGATAGCTGCGAGATGAGGAATGGAAAGGACACAGACCTGTTTTGATTTGTTTTTAATCTCATTTGTGGCCTCTTTCGATTTTGTGTTTGTGTTTATATTCTACAGCAGTGGATTTTTATTAGAGTTAGGAGTTAATGTTTCAAAAATGTGGTATGATGAAGGGTTACATTGACTCTTTGTCCCACATCAGGAATTGCTGTTTCACCACGTTCGACACCGCTTTTTCAACCGAGCCTGAAGATTATATTGTGCTTTTGTCCAGTTGGTGAAAACACTTATGGTAAAAAAAATAAATGAAAAAATGAAGAAGAAACAATCACAAGAAAATAATGAAGGTAGATTAGGGGATAGCCCCCCCTTTTTTTTCTCTCTTTTTCTGTCCTGTTTAGCAGGAGGCAGTCAGCGCACTGTGATAAGAAAGAAGATTAACGTTCAAACCAAACAAAAAGAAGCTAATATTTACGGAGTGAATACATTGTACAGTTACTGAACTTATTTTCTTTTTTCCATTTCTTTTTTCCATTGATATGTGTTTCCTAACTTAATTTAATCACTGTTACAAAAATTGCTTATATATGTACTGTAATTGCCTTTGAGAAAATATGTTAAAATGTGTTGAAATTTTAAATCCTAAGATTAAGAGCCAGCTACTTGAGCCACTTAACAGGCAGGACACGCTGAAAAGGGGCAGAGAATTGTCTTCTTTAAAGTAACTTTAAGCTCTAATGGGCCGGATATATTTAATGACAAAGGTAGACTTATCATGGTGGTTTTGGGGGAGCATTTCGGAGTTAATCGTAAAACGACACTGCCTCATGCTTGAAAGTATTGTTTGTTAAAAGGTGGGTTCAATTATATTTTCATATAATTTAGTAGATAATACGAATGCAGGACATTATTTCAATCATCAGGGTCTTAAACATAGTTAAGAGCAGTATGTTTCTGTTTTATTTCTTTTGTTCCTTAATCGGTTTATAATTATAATAATTATATACACATGTTGTTGTTTTTTTGCCATTCTTTGGGTGGTTGGCCTCTGGTTTCCTTTCTCAGTTCCCATTCTGTCAGAAGACTCTTTCTCTTATCTTATTGTGCTTCAATTAATTTAGTTTAGAATCCTGTACATTTATAATTGTCGTTTTATTCAATAATTTTAATTCAAAATCATGTACCTCTATAATTGTCCTCTTATTTACGAAGTATAAAGTTCAAAGTGCATAACTGACAACCCCATTTAACTCATTATAACGACGGTCAGGATGGTTGAGATTTAATTTGGTTTATATATAACTTTGATTTTTGCATCGTATTCTTTTTATTATTTACATAAGTGCAAATTGTTACTGTATGGCGCAGTTTTGTTTGGGTTTTTTTCTCCTTAACATTGCAGATTCATTTGTTAGGTTTCAACATTTGGTTCAGTTAAGTTGTTTAATTGCTCCTTGAAGAAACTCATTACTAATTGCAGCAATTTATCCACTGTTCACGTTTCACTCAAAAAGCTTCCACTTTTGCACATGAGAAGGCTTGCCCTTCTTGTACATTATTTATTTTTGTTTTGTTATTTACTTAACAATGTTGTCTTTGCCCGCAAGTAAGTTTTTGTTGGCTGTTGAATTCCATATAATTACATGCGAGAGGGATTGGGATGGTGTATTATATTCATTCAAGGTAGTGTTGACTCGCAAATTCTAAATGGTGATCACTTTGAAAATACTGGGCTGGGTATTTTCCCTTCTATGATGAAGATTAAGATTTGAAAGGGATAAAACACAAGTAAACCCCAAAACAACCATTGAAGGCAAATTATGTGTATCTGGTCTGCACTACATGTGATGGAGGTAGAGTGGTGGGGGAGAGCCATCGTTCTGCATCTGCCTGCTTGCTTCTGCTGCCCTCTAATTTCTTCTTTCTTTCATTTTCTTCCATTGCCATCATAATGTTCTCTTTTGTCTGAATAATAAATACTATCTTTAACTTCAGTTTTCATTTGGAGCTTTTCTTTGGTTCTGTTTTTGTTGTTTTATATTTAGTTTCCCATATTTCGTCGATGTACTTCTCTTAACATAAACAAACAGGTCCAAACTTTCTGTTACCGGACTGTTAGTGGTCAGAGAATCACATTGTTGAAATGTGAAATGGTTGGGATCCCCAAGAGGTTGGATTGTGTGTGTGGGGGGGGAATGTTGCTATTTATTGCCCTATGAGCCTTGCCTAATGAGTTGCTCTTTGGGTGACACTGTACAGAGGTGTTAGCAATTTGAAGCTCTTTATTTTTTATTTATGCATGTTGATGATGAAGATATATCATAACATAATAATATATATATACACACACATTCTATATTATAATAATCCATGACTAATGAGTAGTGTGGTTTTTGAATTTAAAATGTAATACTATTATGTTGTAATAGTCATACACCCCAATGAGTCCCAATGTACGTAGCAAACCTTTCCTTTCTGAACAGGTGAAAAGTAATACTTGATGTTAAGCCCATGGAAGATCTTGTCAGATTGGTAGAGTGATTCACCCATAAGCCTGCTGCTGTTCTGTATTCCCCTCAGGAGCTTAGAACTTAGATGGTTGCTCAGTGGAAAGGCCTGTCGGAGGTCCCCCAGTTAAACGTGTGGGGCACAATTTAAGGCACAATTTAAGGGGATATGCCATGCCTTACACTGCTACTTCTCTAGAACTTCACTACTATCTTTGTGTTCGTGTGGGCTCGCCGTGGCTGGGAGCATAGAGAGGCACTTTATTTCAAGTGTGTTGAAGCTATGAAGAGCTTCGCAGTAAGTAAAGATTGTATTCTTTTCTTTATTAGAAAGTATTTATTAGCCGTTACAGGCGTGAGCTTTTTTTAAAGCCTGAAGGGCTTTCTTTATTCTCAGCCTGTCTGTGGTCTCAGCCTCTCTTTCTTTTTCTTGAAACAGTTCTTTCATCTCACATTGGTCTACTATTTCATGTACACGCTCAGGACGAATTATTTACTGTGTTGACGCAGTGGTGATTGTTAAGTAAAGATCTTTGGAAAGCACATTTTCAAATCAAATTCCCTTTTCATGCTTTGGGGAAAAAAGATTAAGCATTTCCTAATGCTGTCAAGTTGTGGTTAAAAGGTTAAAGCCTTTCCCTAATGTTATTCATATGTATGGATGTATGTATGAATGAATGAATCATGCTATACTGATAAGTCTAGATGCCAGTGAAAAGTTAGTTTTCTAATATAAATTGAACATGCCTCCAGTGACTTGAATTCCTACCACTATTGCAAATGCATTTGTCATACTCCATTTGACTCAAGGCAAACTACTTGTTGATAAATGACATGAAAGTTCAAAGTCTAATAGGAATACTGCACACGAGTTTGACTGGCATTTTGAACTGTTTGGTGTAAGAGTGATAACCCCAGGTCAATGTTTTGGTGCATTGCCAACATTTATTTTATTGCTTTATTTATGCCTCATATAACAATAACAATTTTCATCATCCTCTCTTTATGTCAACATTTGTTTTCTTTTCTTGAAAGGATGTTTGGACATTTTATGATAAAAAAAATAAAGCAAAGGAAATAAACAAGGGAAGAAAATTATATGTTGAGTATTTCTTCTTTTCAAAATGTTGTGTTCTGTTTCTTATAAGTTCTATTCTTCTATAGAAACCTAGGAAGAAAAAAAAAGCTGTTTATCAAACTACAACTATAAACTATAAGCTAAGATAAGCACTCTACTGAATAATCTTTGACTTAAAAAGGGATGTCTTAGATTCTTACATAAATTTGAGGCTTCGTTTTTTACATTCCTTGTTGTTGTTTTTTTGTCTTTCTTTTTTCAATTTTATTATTGATCTCAAAATCAAGGTGTTAATCATAGGACAACAATTCTAAAGTCATTCTTCATTTTAATAGTGGTGGAGATTGCCATCTTGATATGAAGTAAACCTTAGATCTTATGGACCTATTAGACAATAATGCTGATGCTGGCAGGTGATAGAGTAAGACATTTATTTCTAACCTGAAATTTCAGCAGCATGTTGACTATTGTTATTGATATAATAAAAAGAAAATGGGATGATTGGTCACATATGATACTAGTGAGCCAACAACTACTACTATGTACTATTATTAGAGCTGATTCCTATAGTTGTGAAAGCAGTGTTTGTGTTTTGATGAATATGTGTACATGTATAGTCAACCATTACATGTTCATCCCATTCATTATGGGTCTTAACACAATGCACAAATCTTCGTAGACAGATGGAGGAAGTTTGATTTTGACATTTAAGTTGAAGAGGCAAATGAAAAGTATGTTGACATAAGACATTATAATTATATGATGTTACATATCGTTAAGCGGCTACTTTTTTGGCCTAAGTCACTTTTGCTAGTTTTGAGATGAACAATATTAACTGTCTCACAGTTGCAAGAAAACATAGGTCAAAATGTTATTTTTGGATTTGTAGGAAAACGTATTGGCGGATTTTATTAAATTCAATAAATTATAATAGCTGGTGGTATAAAGATTCAAATGGTGTGTCAGTTGCATTTTGGCCCAAGTCTGACTTAGGCCAAAAACGTCAAGCAAAGAACGCTCTTCTTTTCTTGGGCGAAGCGATTCGGTGCCACTGTCGCGGGTTCAAGTCTCAGTGGATGCAAATTTTTCTTTCTTATTTTTCTATCAAAAATTCTTCCCTATGAGGCTCATTGAAATTGTCTAGATCTAATGTGTCAGATCTATTTCATTGTGCTGTCGACGAAAGTGGTGTCCACTAATTGTAGCACATTCAAGTACATGTAATCAAAAAAGAAAAAAATTGGACCTATCCATGCTTAGAAATGTTTTATTTCAATCATTGGTCATGATTTAAACTTTTATATATCAGGACAGAAAATAAAAACCATTAAAAATTCAAGATAAACATTTTAACAACAAAATGTGGAAGGAAACAGTTTGGTTAAGACTACAGTATTTAGATATGGTGATGATGATGAGCAGGTGGACTACATACATTTGTTACTACTTTTTTTTTTTTAAGGGAGAGTTCTTTTTGTATATTATATTTTTACAATATTTCTGTATTTTCCTGCATTTCTAAATAAAATATTTCAGTATTTTCCCTCATTTATAAATAACCTTTACCTTAGAGGATTTCAGCGCTAATATGAAAAAAAGTATAGATACTGAGATGAAATACAATCAAACTATGAAGCTTTGTGCAACAGTTTGCTATCCAAAAGACCCAGGATAAAATTATATTACCATGAGCCAGAAGAGTCTTTCCTTATATTATACATGTTATTCTAGAAGTCATCCTTTTAGAAGCTTTCCTGGATTTATTTCATGGCAAACTGAGCCAAGACATGTAAATACTAAATACCTTGATAAGATAGGAGATATCTTTACCATTGCCATAATAAACTTGGCTCCATGCAAAATTTATTGTCTTCTTGAACTTGAGGATAACAACAAAGGTATAATAAAATATTTCTCGTGAGTTGTCTTTGATTTCTATGATTTGGCTTTATATGATGCCTTATTATTACAAATTTAGCTCAAACAATTATAAATATAAACTGGGCAAGGCCCTATATCTATTACATATATATGTATTAGTATAATTATCATCATCATCATTAGTTGGTAAGGTTGTTGTTTTTTGTATTCAAATCAAAGTTACCTTTGTGCTTAGGGACTCTTTCTGTCTTGATACCCGTCATTACAATGGGGCTATTACTTCACTAGATTTACTGCTAAAACAAGTCTGTGTATGCACTCCACATATTATTATTATTATTATTATTATGACAAGAGGTGCATAGTCAATGGCTTTCGTCGTCGTGTGAGTGGGTTATTGTCTTGCGCAGATCAGAGATGGTGAACCAGTGGTATTATTGCGATGAACACTGTACTATCATAGCAGGGTTAATGAAATAAGAAGTTGAGAACGGTTTAAATAAAAGGTTAAATTTAAAGAAACAAAATGAAAAATGAAACAACTTACATTGTACTAAAGACAAGCCAAATATCTTGATGTGATCAGCCATTGAAAACATGAGACCCCTTATAGCATTCAGAGTGATGTGGAAAAAAATTCAATATTTGAAACAATAAAAATATTAACGATACAAAAATTAAGAACCTCATCATACAACATGAAAAATTATAAAAAAGGGGGTATATGTAATATTCATGTAAACTTTATCTGCAGAAGCAAATAAAGTCAACGATTAACATTCTTTTAAGTGTTCCTTCTTTGACAGACAACAGATTATGGTATGGTTTCAAACTTAAGAAATCTTTTGTAATAATAATACATAATGATAATATGTACATGTACATAAATTTATAAATGTGGAAAAACAAAATAAGTACAGTAATATAAAATAGAAAATACAACCGAAAATTCCCTTACAATGGGACATTGACTTAAACTGGAACTTGATTGAAGAGTATAAAAACACAAAATATATAAGTAAAGAAGTAAATAAATATACATATACATACAATGTAACAATACAAGTATAAATTGATAAATGATTAAAATCAATATATATTGACATTTACCACACCCACACCAAAAACAAGCCTTACTGACTGTAGCTCCCTTCACCGTGCAAGATAAAGATGAAGGATGCAGATTTAATTATTGTTCAAATTTATGGAGGATAAAAATAAAAGCAATACTCGACTTAGATCTCATTATAACCCACGCCGCATGACACTTGAAGCTACATGTAGTTAGAACTCTGATCTTGTCACTCCACATCTTTTGACTGACTTTTTTACAATACAACATGCATGTACATTATGCAATTACATTTAATTACAAAAATAAGCCTTCTGTTGACCATGAGTCATCTTTGTATAAGGATAAGAATAAAACGAGACATGCTAGGCCCGAATTAAGACCGAGCTTTTATTGCATGGTACGTGAAATATCAGGCCGTGACTTTATAGCACCTGACACCTCCACAACCAAAGACCATGGGCCTTTATTGTCTGGTACATGATATCCAAGACCAACAGCCACGAATCAGTACTGTCTGTCATGTTACAGTTACAACATGCACGCACATGTACAGTACATGCCAGTACCAATGACCACGATCCGCCTTTACTTTCACGCATGATAAAAACTAAAGGACAAGTAGCACCGGTTCTCATTCTCACTGATACTTGATACCCACAAGAGTACATTGTACAACTAGGATACACAATGTACATGTATGTACAAATCTTTGAGCATCCCTTAAATCGTTGTGACTGGAATTTCTAGGCTGATTGATCCAAAGCTTTCGATTCGATAATATTGAAACTTTAAACTTGATTATTGATATACGTGTAGTTTATGTAGATTCTATTCATGCCGAAGTTTTAAATACATATTATACATGAATGTATTTTATATACAGTCATGTATTGTATAGCCATCTCTTTCTAATATTTGGCAATGGTTGTCGTCTCCTAATCTTTGCCATTGCTTCTTACAGACATACGTTATTTTATTTTCCATTTAGTCTTAACCAATCCTTTTTATCCAGTTTCGGGCATTTCTTTATTCAATTTTTCATGTCACTTTGTCAATAGGATAGTCTTCTGAGCAAAGGCTCAAAATCAATGCATGTTGTAATATATCAATATCAATGCCTTCATTTAATGTTTGACATGACTTTACCTTTATAATCCGAGCATGTTACACATGTAAATACACAACGGTCACCCCTAGACAAGTCCATACTTGCCCATAATTCATCGCTTCTTTACTTTTCACGATCTGAGTGCTTGTTTATTCGAACTCCCTTTACGAGTTACGACACTCTTTTTCTGTGCAGGAAAGGACTATTTTGTGATAACATTCCCCTAAATCCTTCTTATATGAGTTCTACTTTATTACATGTCCAAGAAAATAAACTGAAAGTCTTGTCTATTCTATGTCCAAATCGACCAATTACAGTCGAGAAACTTAAATCTCATGAGAGTGAGCCAATATTTCCCTACCGGTACTAGTTTGTCGTATAGCAACAGCCAATGAGTAGGAAAGTGGAGATACAGCTTTAAGTTTGGTTGTTTTTTGTTTGTTTGTTGCTGTTTTGCTGTTGTTGTTTTTTTTTTACTTTTGGTGTTTAAAAACAAAACAAAACTGAAATGTCTTCAGGGGCCTTTTAAGGTATGAACTTAGTTTATTATAATATCAATTAGTATACGGTATTATTTCACGAGTGTGCTACTTTGGGCGTACAATTTAAGGCTTTAATAACACTCTACCCCATTTTTCAACCCCGATGAAAGTGGAGATACATGTAGAATAAACAAGTACTCGGGTCGCGTTTTATCGGGGGTCATCAAAATAATTATTATCATTATCAATGTCCACACATGACTCGGACGTTCTCTACGTTATTTACTGGGCCCTGCTCTTACAACGCTCAACTAAGCCGACTACAAAGAGTTTTTATTTTCCCACAAATCCTTGGTCTAGTTACATAGGCCTATAGCGTTCACCGGACTACATTGTCATGTGCAATGACGCAACGCTTGAAGAATCACGTTCCTCAAAGTCCCACGCGACATAGTAACATTGAACATCCTCTTGACTTCCTCAAGCCTTCCATTTTTATCTCGCTACCGATACTTTATTTTTTCTGAACCTATATTATATGGTATTCGTCCCTTTTATATAATTTGGACATGAACTAAAGCTTACTGCTTTACGGCCAGTTTGGGCATGGACTACAGCTTGGTGCTTTACTTTAAGGTCAATTTGGACATGGACTAAATCGTATTGCTTTTACTAAACTTTTAGGTCAATTTGAACATGGACTATAGCTTAGTGCTTTAAGGTCAATTTGGACATGGACTAAATCGTATTGCTTTTACTAAACTTTTAGGTCAATTTGAACGTGGACTATAGCTTAGTGCTTTAAGGTCAATTTGGATATGGACTAAAGCTTGGTGCTTTAAGGTCAATTTGGACATGAACTAAAGCTTGGTGCTTTAAGGTCAATTAGAACATGGACCAAAGCTTAGTTTCTTAAGGTCAATTTGGACATGAACTGAAGCTTAGTGCTTTAATGTCAATTTGGACATGGACTAAGGCTTAGTGTCGTAAGGTCAATTTGGACATGGACTACAGCTTAGTGATTTAAGGTCAATTTGGAGATTGAAGCTTAGTTTCTTAAGGTCAATGAGGACATTGAATGAAGCTTAGCGCCTTAAGGTCAATTTGGACATGGACTAAAGCTTAGTGTTTTAAGGTCAATTTGGATATGGACTAAAGTTTAGTGGGGTTTTTTTAAGGTCAATTTGAACTTGGAAGTGGAAGAAATAACACTGAAGGAAAGAAAGCTTAGAATTTGATAGAAATAACAGAGTTTTCCACATAAATACAAGGAGGGAAATATACAAAACCATTAAGTAGATCATGCCAACATTGCGTTGCGAACAGTTAAAACCAAAAATTCAACTGAGATTACATTCTCTATTATATCGAATTATCTATTCGACTCTGCGCGCACAATAATTTATTACGTGTCTAGAACAATTATCATTGGATGTACTAAACTTTA
Organism: Plocamopherus imperialis; assembly: GCA_039654505.1. Classification (NCBI taxonomy): domain Eukaryota; kingdom Metazoa; phylum Mollusca; class Gastropoda; order Nudibranchia; family Polyceridae; genus Plocamopherus; species Plocamopherus imperialis. The sequence goes on from JBCHJU010472949.1 coordinate 11,707, forward strand.
CGCTTCGCTCTTGATTCCTCTTTCTATTATTACTTATGTATAGCCCTCTACTTTTATCAAGATCAAAGCGATTCGCTTAGATTTGAAAAAGATGAATAAATAATAGCCATGACTAATTTTTGACCTGCCTGAAAAATCTGCATGATTTACTGAGACAAACTCTCTATAAATCCGCATTCCATGGATGGACAGTGGATAACAATAACAAGGGTCAAGGCCATGTCCAGACGAACTCGGTGCACTCAGTGGCCTTAGACGGATAATTCCGCATGGACCAATGAAATAATTGAATTGCAGTAGTACAGAAGTAGTACAGAACAGCAGTAGTAGTATCTGCAACAGATGCCGTGGTTCGGCGGCACAGTACACAACCATGGTAGTCTATTTATAACTACATGTAAGCTTAATACACCTGTATGTATTATAGGGCCAAGCGGCCATGTGAGTGTGAGTGACCGTCGTGCCGGGACCCGATTACCCAAGGGACAATAATGTATTAAAATGTCCCCATCCTTCACCGGTTGAGTCCAACCGAATCTACTGATGGGGACCACCTCTGTGACACGAACAGTCTGGTCGTTAATGAAATGGATTCAAGCAGGCATACCATGCTACGTTTATCATTAGAATTCTATCCACTTCGATCAATATTATTATTATTATTATTATTATTATTATTATTATTATTATTATTATTATTATTATTATTATTATTGTTGTTGT
>JBCHJU010473060.1:0-12426 GCA_039654505.1 Plocamopherus imperialis
GGCTATGGATCCGTCCGGGACGGGTACATAGCCTGTAGGCTATTCATCCGGGAGACGGGTACAGAGCCACTCCGTATTATAATTGGCCATTTGTCTTTTTTAGTCTAGAATAATTTAGCTGACAAACTCAGATGCTAGCTGAGTATTCTTATTCTCTTCATCGTCATCTGGAACCAACTCCGCTCAAGACAAACCAACAGAGGAGAATTAGATTAATTAGAATGTTTCAGGATCTCACTGATGGTCCTGAGCTGAAGCCTACACAATGACATTTGCAGAATGTTGCGGGTGTTAAAGGGAGTGGTTATAGTTACGGTGATTCTCGAACGGCTGTCTTTATTGGGACCCGGGTCCGAATAGACTGGATTTTATTCGGACCCGGGTCCAAATAGACTGGATTATATTTCGGACCCGGGTCAATTTCTAGATCTAGATATAATATGAACAAGTTTTTGTTGTTACTGTTTTTATTGTTTGTTTTTTGTTGTTTTGTTTTTTTTGTTTGTTTTTTTTTTTGCACTTTAATTTGGTGTGTAATGTCTTAAAATTGAAAGTGCAATGGTTGCAGGGTGTTCAATTTTAATCGCCCATGACGCATTAGGCCTACGAACAAGATTCTTCATCAACTCGGCAGTCACCATTGTTATAATTGGTGGATTTCCTTTCGAATTCATTGCCTTTACTTTAATACATTGTATATGATATATATTTTATTTGTTCAAGTTGAAAGGGTAGGCTAGCAGGGGGTTCAATTTTGTTCGGCGATTAGCTTTAGGAAAAAAAATTCCGTCCGCCATCTTGAATCCCAACCTCAGATCTCCCATTCAGTTTTTAATCTGTCAATAATCATCAGAATATCTTGTCATCTGTTATTTTGATATCCTTTTCACAACTTTTTAATAGCATACTTCAGTTTGTATGTGATATGTTTGGGTTTAGATGTATTTGAATGGCGATTTAACTTGTAGTGGTCGTCGTTCTATCACGTTATCAACAGCGATGGCCCCAATTGGCGATTAGGCCTAGCCTAGTGAAGCGCCTAGGCTGGCGACCCGGGTCTGAATAGACAGGATTATATTAGGACCCGGGTCCGAATAAACACTTTGCTCTCGAACACCGACACCACTCTGCCTATGCCACATGTTATGTCAAGCCTTGGCTACAACAAATACAAAGGCCTAAGTTTGGAGATAGCGATAGGGTTATATTATATCAAAATCACCCCTCTAATTGGACTGTAAATTACAAGGTTTTGGGGGGGGGGGATATAAAGGGTTTGACCATCATTTTAAAATTTATTCAAGGGCCATAAAGAACTTTGCTTATAAATAAATGAATGGGCTATTTGTGCTCCTAGTGCATAGCTGAGTGCAAGGGTATGGGTGGGTACGGATCCAGGTGCAATACAGAACTAAGGCAAGGTGTCAAAAACTGCTACACGACATGAAGGCTCTCAAGCCCGTGCCATGACGTGATTGTTTGCAAATCATTAAATCACGGCTCATCCCAATGTCTAAAAGCGACAGCCCCATCGGTCTTGCGCTTGACGTATCGTATGTTGGACCAAGGCAACGTCCATCTCTCTGATTGGTCAGCACACTGAGACGGTGATTCTCTGTTTTGTTTTCCGTCGTCTGTCAGTCTGTGCTAAAACTTTGTTTGCTTAACGGGACGATTCAAAGTAGACTAGAAGCTTGGCTAATTTCCTCTTTTAACAAAATACATCACACCCCCCCTTGATGGTGTGATCATTGTCGAATCATGAAATCATAACCCCCTTTTGTCTGATCATTTTGTGGAACTGAACTGGAAGTTTCGCTGATTCTGGACGACCGTCCAATCAGGCAGTAACTACTGTATTGCTGTAACTATAGCTTCTGCCTTACTTTTAACCCCTTAGATTTTGCAATAGGCTAGAGAAATTCTGAGGCCTATATTGTCACTATTTATGAATTAAACTCATTAAAAAAACTTTTGCACAGTATAATAATAATAATAGTTGTCTCTACAATTAATGATGGTAACATTCCTATAAAAATTAGTTATAATCAGAAAACAGTGACCTTGGTCATTGATGCCAATAGGGCTGATGGTCCCTGGAACAGAGATGTAATTTTAGCAATCTCTCCCCGGCACAAAAGGGATTAAGGACTTAACCCTACTCAAACCTATACTTCGGTACCCTTGTGTTGGGCAAATCTGAATGGAATTAGATTTGCCGTCCTCATTCTCATTCACCTGTCATGTGACAGTGAATATATATATTTTTACAAGTGTGCAAGACCTTGAAGTAGTATGGAATTCTTCATTCTAATGAAACTAGGAATCAAGTATTCTGTCAGTGCTAATCTCGGCCGAGAATTTATGGCTTGACTCCACTCAGTTGGTCATGAGAGGAATCCCACTGTTTCATAATTTCATGTACTAGGCAACTTTGAAAGCACAACTTTTCCCTGGTAATAACTCAAATGTAACAAAATTAATGAAAATTTCAACATGCATAATAAAGAATTACCTCCAGTTCAAATAATGTGATATGCAACAATTTTATCGTTTTTTTTCCCGCAAAAATGTCAGATTGATTTTAAACATGCATTTTGATTTTCTCTTTTCTTATAATTTGTTTCCAAGTTAAAGTGATCCAAAATTTGTACAATTCCTATAATGTTTAGTTAAAACCTATATAAAATATGTAAATGGTTTTTTCTTTCATCTCAAGGTTTATCTCTGGAGGGATCTGTCATTCAAGCTGAGCCATCAAATGGAAGGAAAAGGTAAATTTACAACCTCGTATGCTTGATCAGATATTCTAACATATTGATGCTCAGCGGACCCAACAATACATGAAGAATTCAACCGTTTTATGGTTTGAGCTATGGCAGATACTGTTTTAAATTGATTGTAAGTTTGTTCCTACAGTAGTTTTTATTACTACTTCATAATCAGATTACAAACTCAGTGGAATTGAATTGAGGGTCCCTTCGATATTACTGCACAGTATCTTAACAACAACCTAGCATTGGCCTTTTGCGTCATTGTTAGCAGTTCCTTACACCTTAACTGCCCAAACATCCATCTTTCAGTTAGAAGAGTTTGTAGGGACGTATGAAACTGATATTTTTAGGCATTGAATTTTGCTAGGGTAAGGACCAATTTGGCTTGCTCTTTTGAATTTGTATTACTTCTTCTTCTATTACAAGATGTTTGTTTTTTTTCACAAAAGCACATGGGTATCCCATGATGGGACTAGGCACTAGCAGGAAATGGCAGCAGAAAAAACTTGGATTTCATATTGAAGCCTGTACTGCTGGTTTTGAACCCAACATAGTGCCCTAACCCTGAGCTATACTTACCTAAAAAATTCAAATTAATTTTTTGTCGAAGTGGAGACTTTTTTATTTTTTTATCCTTTTCTTGTCTTTCCATTGTTTGCCTTTGAAGGCAGAGTGGAATATATTTTTACACATACCTCATGCCTACCTTTAAACGCGGTTAAGTTGTTCTGTCTCCAACAAAGTGTTTTTGTTCAGCACCTTTGAAATTTGTTATTTTGTTTACATGCATGCTTCATAACATGGATAATATTAGTGTAATAATGCAAAGTGTCACCTTGTGTGTCAACTTTATAATTTTTTTTTTTGTTTGTTTTTTATGTAAATTTTTCCAGAACAAAGGGTATTTTTAATGGAACTTTCTAATTCACAGCCGCAAAACGAACAAGATACAAATTCGCAACATCCCCCCTCTATGCTCAAGGGAACAGGTTGAAGTACTTGTAAATGCAATGTCAGAAAGCCCAGTAAAGTTTGAGCATGGTAATTTGGATGAGTATCTTATTTTCACACTACTACCTAAGTTTTGTATTGTATTACAATGTCTTTAATTTTCTTAGACAGCAACATTGTAAAGCAATAGCGATCTTATCAGGCTATAATACTGTAGCCCTCCCTAAGGCAGTCGACAGGTCACTGTATCAAATTGAAGTCAACATAAAGGCATTAGATATCAACCACATCAGAATGAAGCTTTGCTGTCATCTCTTAAAATGGAATAAATATGTTTGTGCCCATGAGAAACAACGGTTTCAGTTTGTTTTGTGTGAAGATTCATTTGCTCTACCAGAACCAGGACTGTTTGGATCCAAGCTACCTTTGCATAGTTTTGTTTACATATAAGGTCCTGAATGATTTTGAGGATTTTTCTTAGTTTCTGATAATGTTGTAAACTACTCAGTCATCTTGATCTGTGAGGAATCATATAAGTAAGCATGTCCCTCACCCTCCTCATCCGTCAGGGATGCATGCAATGAATCTATATATCTATTTTATCTTCCTAAAGGCTGTAGTAGAAATTGTAGGCCTTCACACTTTTAATTTTGCCCATTGTTATCGTAGAAATCTACAACTTCATCAATAGACTTTTGGCCAGTACATTTTATCAATCATTATTTAAATTTGTAAATCACTCAGGATTTGGGGAATTGGCTCATGTTGTGAAAATTAAGCTTAGTCTCAGATGGTTAAGAATTAATTTATGGTTATTTGATATTGATACAAAATGATTATAAATCTTAGCATTAATTTGAATGAATGAAATAAAAATAAAAATATTTGAAGTCAAATGTAAAGAAAAAAGAGTGAAATCTGATATAATTTGGTATTTTTATCAACAAACTTAGTATGCATGAAATCATCTAAATATCCCAGTATAGATTCACCACATTCAGATTTATTGGTATAAATTTGTATTAAATTCAACTCTATGTCAGTTAAATGTGTATACTTTTCAGTTGGCTCTGAAGGAACCGCTTACATAACTTTCAACACTGCTGAGGAGGCAGAAGAGTAAGTTTCTTGTGCTTACCAGTATTTGTGTGTTGCATTAAGATTTAAAGTAGATCATGTACCTCGTTAGAATTTTATTTTAAGTTGCTAGAAAAAGTATACTGTCAGAACATACTTATTTTTTGTGTAGATTTATCATTTGTTGGGTAGCCTCTGACATTTGTCAACAAATCTCTTCCACTCCTCCTGGTTCTCTGCGTTCCTCATTGTGATCTGTAATTTAAAATAAGTTCTTTTTTGGTTCGTCAATCTTTTCTTTTGTCAAGCAAATTCTGCCTTAGGGCAAACAAGAGCTTGTACTGTTTTAGATTTCACCTGTGTTGCAGACAATATATTTCTCTGCAGGATGATTTCAATTGAATACCTTTTTTTTTATACAGCTGTCTGGAACAATTAAATGACTACCGATTTGAGGATGGCTCACAAATTAAGGTAGGTGAACATACTATGATATGTATTGAAATGAAAAATCACTTCATCATGGAAGAGAAGTATTTTTAGACAGTAAGCAGATAGGAACGATACGTGGCACCTATGTATACCGTATGTACGCATTAGAATTAGCAACACTGCTCTCATATGATAAGAACATTATACAATAAAGGTAAATGAAAAATGAGATGACCACTTTTTGGTTCTTTGGACAAAGTTGTTGGGAATTTAGCCAGTAACTCAAATTTTTTGAAAGTCTATCATTTACCGTTGACTTTTTGAGATGTAGAGGACCCCTAGAATGTGCGATGCCTTTATTGAAATCAATATGACAATTTAATTAGTCCAACATTACCATTAATTTCACTATTTTATGAATTTTCACTGCTTCAGATATATTTATTATTTCCATAACAATGACCATGTTGCATAAAAAGCCCAAATCATATCAAGGAAAGCCATTGTTGTTATTGACTGCAAAGAAGGGAAAATTACTTTGTGTTTTTTCTTTTTATTTACTTTTGGAGATTAATGAACATTTTACTTTTAGGTTTTATACACTGTTTTGACATAGTCTGAGATTCAGTTTTCAATATTACTTTTTTCCCATGTTCCCTCATGGCTTAGTAGTTACTATATTCTAGTAGTTATTACAGTTATTGAACATCATTGCAGGTTGAATTTTTCAAGAGTCCAAAACGTTCTAATCGAAGCAATTCAAGCAGCAATTCAGGTTTATCAAGACAAGACATGCCATTAAGGTACCATATTTATTTTATCTGCAATAGAACATCTCTATAATAGCCCTCCAAACAACCACCTCCATGTAACAAGTGACGGATTCATGTTATCTTTTTTTTTTTAATCTCACTCAAAGGACCACCTCCTCCTCAATGACTAATAAAAAATGTTCACATTGCTATCCCTCACTTTCTTTACAGCAACCATTATTGGCTGTGCCAATCAACGTTGGTCACTCATTGTTCAGTGGAGGAACGGAAAAGGATGCTTAATTTCTTTGTTGACTTTTCAAATCTACCAGTAGTAGAACCTTAAAGAAAAAAATAGAATAAAGGCATAATTTGGATAGCTGTGTTTTGTCCTAATTTTTCTCATTCCGCTACTTTTCGCACCGAATTGTTTCAACATTTCTCTACATTTGCTGCTTTTTGTGCTTGAGAAATTCTTGTTGTCCAGACAAATTGTCTATTGGTTTATATTTTCTCAGGATGCTTGTGGGAAGTGATTATGTTGGTGCTATTATTGGGAAACAGGGACAAACTATTAAGAAAATAACTTCAGACAGCAGAGCCAGGTATGATTTGAATAATTATTTTTTTTAATACAAATTGAATGTTGAAATGGTCTCTCCATTAATATAAAGAATTTGGCAAAATACTTACTTAAGACCTGCATGTTTGCCGACAATCGACGGAAATCCGACAGTCACACCCTTGTGCTGGTGTGCTAACCAACTCAGAATGCCAATTGGTTAGGCCCCATACCTTTCCCTCACTCCTATTTTTCTCGGCTTTCGTTTCCGTGCCGACTTAATTGGCGGCAATAGCTAAAAATGCGAATGCGAAAAAGGACGAATACGACCACAATTTTATATGGCGGCCATTTTGATTTCGCTTGTCTTGTGTGTCCTGTTTTGGTTCACAATTTGTTACCTTTGGATACTAAACTGACTCTTGTGCCATCTCGACGCGATTATTTTGGGTTTTGACGTGAATTTTGTAAATGAACTGGTTATGCCATTCATCTTGGAAGTGAACATTTTAATTTTAATTTAGTGCCGATATAGATCATTTCTAAGGGATCGTTTCTTGTTTAGATTCTAGATCTCAGGTTCTAGTACTAGTTCTGTCAGTTCTTATGATAAGAATAGAGGAGATCGTACCCAGAATTCTAGATCTAGTCTAGGATTTAGAGTCTAGAGATCTATCTAGACCTAAGCTAGATCTAAATATATCTAGATTCTACGTATATTCTAGTTTTAGTCTATACTAAATATAGATCTAGATCTAAATCTAATACTAGATCTAGATCTAGCTAATACTAATATTTTCATTTTAAAAATCGAGAGATGCATGAACAGTTCCTAGATCTAGATAAAATATCTAGATCTATATCTAGATTAGATCGGACATTTGATTTGAAATCTGTGGAAAATAGTCTGCAAAATAATTTCGATGGGATTGGCTAGAGGAAAGAGATGATAACTGACCATTACAAATTACACTGTGATGATTTTCTCTCTGAGTATAGATCTATCTAAATCTAGCCTACATCTAGATATCTATATCTAGATCTTAGTATTATATCAGGAAGATTGCCCGACCACTTTCAACCAGGTATTGTACTTTGTCTCTATTTATTAACTATAGATCTAATTGTAATCAATCAGCATCTTGATGTATAGTATAGATCTAGTAATATTTAAATATTGCTAGGGAGGCAATTCTTTTATCAAAAGACATGTACTGGCACAGGTGCAGGGCACACCAACAAGAGAAATATAATATACATGTATATATATTTGGGGGGGGGGGGGGGTCAATTTTTTCAGACAATCTGGTTGAAGCTCACATGCAGGTCTAAATACGGAAGTGGACCACTATACATCTATTGAACATTTCGATAATAATGATAGGCCTGCGATCGGTCTTCGGTAAAGACGACGACACAGTAGCCTACAATACTATAAAAGGGCCATCGACGTCGCCAATTCTTGGAACTACTCGTGCTTAGCACATGTTGAGTGGTGTGGCCCAGTGTTATCACAGACTAGAGAATATGTTAATGCTCTGCACAGTGTGGCTACACTGAACAAGCAAGTGGGCCTTAGTGTGCCAAAATTGCCTCGGGACAAAAGTGAGTTCATTTTTTGCCTGCGTCAGTATGGCCACGTGTCAGCTCGTGTCAGTTCGCAAGTTACCAGCGACTTTCTGCAGGAAAATCAGCGACAAGTTACCAGCGGCACTATGGCCGCACACTTAGGGAAGGCCGTGCGTTAACTCTTTGACTACTTCGATCCGATATATCGGCACAGGCACGATTTAACTACAATTGGTCCATATATCGGGGTGAGCGTATTCGTGCTCATCCCGATACATGTACGAATTGTTGTCAAATCGTGATCATGCCGATATATTATGGTCGTGCTCTTGCCCGTTTATCGGCTTTAGGTTGTCAGAGTTAAATCATTGCGAATTCAAACTGTTCGAAGTAGACTTAAATACTAGACTCTAGGTGTAGATGAAAAAGGCGGTTGTAGACTGAATGTGCGATACGGCGAATGACGCCATACGACGGACTTTCCGTGGTCACAAGTTTACTACATGCACTTCAGTACGGGTTATTGGGCTTTGGTATCGCATACGATAGCGATATGGTAAATTGGACAAAACGGTTAGTATTATATAATGGGGCTGCTCTTCGTATAAGCCGATAGATCAAAGTAGACTAATAATGCTCGTACTAGTCTGAACACAGTCAGATAAAAATACATGTAAGTGTACCGAAAATAGGTGTATCGAAGGTTTGGGATCCAAAACCCACTCCCATTTTTTCTTTTCTTTGTTTCTTTGTTTCTTTCTTCTTCTTCTTCTTCTTCTTCTTCTTCTTCTTCTTCTTCTCCTCCTTCTTCTTCTTCTCCTTCTCATCCTTATCCTTATCCTCCTTCTTCTTCTCCTTCTTCTTCTTCTTCTTCTTCTTCTTCTTATTCTTTTTCTTCTTCTTTTTCTTCTTGTTCTTCTTCTTTTTCTTCTTCTTCTTCTTCTTCTTCTTCTTCTTCTTCTTCTTCTTCTTCTTCTTCTTCTTCTTCTTCTTCTGGAGTACTCTTTCAATTGTATTCTATTCCTGGCCCCAGATATGTTTAGTTGTTTACTTTTTACAGGTGTTGTCCGTCAATTGGGATATTGGCTGGTATACTTTTATCAATGCCCACGATCTTTGTCTTCTTCACATTGAGTCGAAGATCTTTATCTTCATTGTGTTTTTTCCACAGCCTGCACTGTTTTATTAAGTCCATCATGGGTTGTAGACAGAAGGACAGTGTGATCCACTCCCATAATGGGTCTGCCATTTATCCGTGAGGATACTAACACGTTTTGCTCCTGCTCCTCTTCCTTTTTAGGAATTGTCTACATATTGATGTTATATCTGTTCTAGCCTGGCACAGTGACGTTCTCAACACCACTTTGACATAAGCTGTGGAACAAGCAATCAAAATCCAAGGTTGGCTTTGTCTGGCTACCGGCAGTCTCGTCTCGTCTGGTGTATAGGGGCAATGGTCACGCTGTACATATATATCTAATCGGTAGACGATCGAGAAGTATGGTAACATTACAGTTGAAACATCATAAACAAACGGAACATCAGGAAAAACTTCATTTTACTACTACTACTACTACTACTACTACTACTACTACTACTACTACTACTACTACTACTACTACCATAGACCTGTATTGTATGTAATGTCTACACAGTGACCATAGACCTGTATGTCCACTAGACCTACAAATCAAAAGGGGGCTATAAATATGAAGTCCTAGTCACTTTACAAAAACACCAGGATCATCATAATAAGTACCCCTTACATCAGCTTCGCATCTACCTCCCTCCTTGTCTGTAATTCGAGTAACGTCTGAAAAACTACCACCACCCCATGGGTAATGTAGTCATTTCTAGCCTTTCGGCTCTTAGGGCTGGAGCCTATCCCGATTTCCGTAGTATGAAGGGGACAGTGACAGATTAGATCTATCACTTTCTGAATAGGATGCTAGTCTATTGCAGAATACTTTCCAAGCCCACGCTGTGCCCATTTTCACCTGGGTCGAGTGAAGCAACAGGGGTAATTTTTCTTGCTTTTTTAGAAAAAACAAAACAAAAAACTAACACATTTTCCACATGGAGACACGAACCTACTGACGTCTGGGTCCGTAGCCCAAGGCTATACCGCACAGCCACTTCACAACGCCCGCTAGTAAAGTACATGTACATGGAGCTGTTCCTAATTAATTGTGATCATCACCTCCCTTCACAGGACAGGAGTCTGATGAGGGGCAGCGGTCTTCAGGTAGACAGTTGAGCTAAAGACCGAGGGGTCAGAAAGAGGTTCGAATTCCGGTGACGTGCGCGATGCTGGATCGAGTCCTTTGAAAAGGCTCTTTACACACATTTATTTCTCACGCCACCTAGGTGTAAAATGAGTACCTGGCCGTTAACAGCGTTGTCCCGGTCCGAAAATTAGTACTAGCGCCTAACACTGTAACATGCGAAATGTCTTGTCCTTCAAGTTATGTGTTTCTGTTGGCTGGGGACCCCTTGTAAAACGCTTTGAGCACATTGAGTGGATATTGCACTATTTAAAAAAAAAACAAAACAAAAAAAACAAAACTGAATTATTTTTTAGTTATTTTTTTTAATGACAGAGTCCCCCAAAGTGAAACCCAGCGACACCTGCCGTCCGATCATCTACAATCACACCACCACCAAGGGAAGTAAATCATGGTTTCCTGTTGACTGTTCCCTCAAGACCCGTTGTTCAAACTTGGGTGACCTGTGTAGCCTGACTGTAGAGTCGGTTAACCGTTATTCCACCCCGATAGATGCATGAGTGTATTGACTTTCCATAAAGAGCCTTAAGGAGGCCTGGGGCTTGTCGCATCACGGGATACCAACGTGGTGTCAGGTGAAAAGCCAGAAAGCCTCAACTGCTTGATGCCCGCCAGTGTCTTCCCTTTCCGGTGCTAATAACGGTCTACATAATATGATGATGATCTGATCTTCTGCTCCTGCATTGCATTTTCTTTGGCCTGCCCGTTTGTTGGATGAAGCCACACGCACACTGGGTTAGGCGGTCAAACCCTTAGTAACGTCATTCATTGGCCTTTAGAAGTAAAAAGTAAAAATGGCGTAAGACTGGGGTTGGAGGTAAATCTGGTAATAACGTGAGACTGGCATTGGAGATAAAATTAATAATGACGTAACACTGGTCTTGGAGGTAAATGTAAAACTGGCTTGAGAGGTAAATTGACCAATGGCCTTAAGATACCGGTGAATCTTGTAAACACGGTAAAATGCATGTAAAAGAATTTAGCGCATTGCAACACCATTTTGACTCTGGGGTTTCTTTCCGCCGAAATTCTACTTCCATGCACATTGGCCATGCATCAGGCAACCACAGCCAATTCGCTGTTCCCCGCAGCGTGCACTCCAATTGATTGGTTCAACAAAACCTCTAACGCAGGGGTCCTTTCGACACCGTTACCCTCTCCTCATGCATACACACACCTACACACACCTACACACATACACACACACACCTTCACACACCGAGTACATAAATACAAACAGACACAGACTTTCATGGAGACATACACAATCTCCCACGCATATACCCACGCAAAGCCACACGCAAACATACACACACACACACACACAGTGTACACAATAACTGTAAGCGGACACAAACTCTCATGGAGACATAAACTCCCACGAGCTCGCACGCACACAGACACACAAATATACTTTATGCATATAAGACAGTACGCTAACATCCACGACATTTAATCCAACGATATAAAAATTATCAAAAAAGTGAACACAACGTCTATGTATGTACTACCACTTTGACATAAGGTCCGTCAATAATCATTTTGACCAAATTGTCTTTGATTGCGATACAGATATTAATCTCCACCCCACCCCCACCACCTTGCCATCCCCCACCCAATCCCCACAACCAGCTGCTTCCACGCCTCATCCCATCCTTTCTTAAATAAACCTTCTTCTTCATCTCCTCCTTTTCCTGCTCTTATTCTTTTTCTTCCTCTTCCTCTACCTCTTCGTCTTCCTCTTCCTCTACCTCTTCGTCTTCCTCTTCCTCTACCTATTCTTCTCCTCCTCCTCCTCCTCCTCCTCCTTCTTCTTCTTCTTCTTCTTCGTCGTCGTCGTCGTCGTCTCGTCCTCCTCCTCTTCTTCTTCTTTTTCTTCCTCTTCCTCTCCGTCTCCCTCTTCTTCTTCCTCTTCCTATTCCTCTACCTATTCTTCTCCTCCTCCTCATACTTCTTCTTCTTCTTCTTCTTCTTCTTCTTCTTCTTCTTCTTCTTCTTCTTCTTCTTCTTCTTCTTCTTCTTCT